>CAUYON010056161.1:0-28217 GCA_963573935.1 Arctocebus calabarensis
AATGAGCTGAGACTACAGGCACCCACCACAATGCCCAGCATTTTTTTTTTTTTTTTTTTTGAGACAGAGCCTCAAGCTGTCACCCTGGATAGAGTGTTGTGGCATCACAGCTCACAGCAACCTCCATTTCCTGGGCTCAAGCGAGTCTCTTGCCTCCGCCTCCCAAGTAGCTGGGACCACAGGCACCCGCCACAACGCCCGGCCATTTTTTGGTTGCAGCCATCATTGTTGTTTGGTGGGCCTGGGCTGGATTTGAACCTGCTAGCTCAGGTGTACATGACTAGCGCCTTAGCCTGCTGAGCCACAGGTGCTGAGCCTTTTTTTTTTTAATCAATAGAATGATTTGTTTTTGAATCTGGCTGTTTTTTGGTTGTATCTGTCATTGTTGTCTGGCAGGCCTGGGTTGGGTTTGAACCTGCCAGTCCTAGTGTATGTGGCTGGCTCCCTAGCAGCTGAGCTATAGGTGCTGAGTCTGAAATTTTTCTTTTGTTTTTTTTGTTTTTTTGAGACAGCCTCAAGCTGTCGCCCTGGGTACAGTGCCCTGGCATCACAGTTCACAGCAACCTCCAACTCCTGGGCGTAAGCAATTCTCTTGCCTCAGCCTCCCAAGTAGCTGGGATTATAGGTGCCCGCCATATTGCCCCGCTATTTTTTGGTTGTAATTGTCATTGTTTTGGGGCAGGCCCAGGCTGGATTTGAACCCACCAGCTGTGGTGTGTGTGGCTGGCGCCCTCACTGCTTGAGCTATAGGTGCCAAGCCATGAGCCTGAATTTTTTATTTTACTTTTTTATTTTTTTTGCAGTTTTTGGTCTGGGCTGGGTTTGAACCCGCCACCTCTGGCATATAGGGCTGGTGCCCTACTCCTTTGAGCCACAGGCACCACCCTTTTTTTAATTTTAGACTCTGTCTCCTTTGGTAGAGTGCTATGGTGTCACAGCTAATGGCAACGTCAAACTCTTGGAGTTAAGCAATTCTCTTGCCTCAGCTTCTCAAGTAGCTGGAATTACAGGCACCCGCCACAACACCTGGCTATTTTGTTGTTGTTGTTGTCATTGTTGTTTAGCAGGCCCTGGCCGGGTTTGAACCCACCAGCCTTGGAACATGTGGCTGGCACCCTAATCACTGAGCTATAGGTGCCAAGCCACATGTGAATTTTTTTAAATTCATAACGTTGGCTCGGCGCCTGTGGCTCAACGGGCTAAGGTGCCAGCCATGTACACCTGAGCTGGTGGGTTCGAATCCAGCCCGAGCCCACCAAACAACAATGATGGCTGCAACCAAAAAATGGTTGGGTGTTACGGTGGGAGCCTGTAGTCCCAGCTACTTGGGAGGCGGAGGCAGGAGACTCTCTTGAGCCCAGGAATTGGAGGTTGCTGTGAGCTGTGATGCCACGGCACTCTCTACAGGGTGATAGCTTGAGGCTCTGTCTCAAAAAAAAAAAAAATAATAAATAAATTCATAATGTTATTATCTGTTATAATTATAAATTTTTTTTGTTGTTGTTGAGTCACAGGCACCGAGCCATGTAATTATAAATGTAAATCATGTACTTTAAGCTCATATTTGAGAAAAACTAAAGAAAAAGGTATTAATCTATTTCTTGAATATTCAAAACTGATAACTTGGGCAGACTGGGTGGCTCACACCTATAATCTTAGCACTGTGGGAGTCTAAGAGGGGTGGGTAGTTTGAGCTGAGGAGTTAGATATCAGCCTGAGTAAGGGCAAGACCCATCTCTACTAAAAATAGAAAAACCAGTCAAGTGTTGTGGTGAGCACCTATAGTTCTAGCTACTTGGGAGACTGAGGCAGGAGGATCACTTGAACCCAAGAATCTGTGGTTGCTGTGTGTTATGATGAGGCCATAGCATTCTACCCAGGTTGAAAGAGTGAGACTCTGTCTCAAAAAAAAAAAAAAATTGATAACTTAAGTCATTTAGTTTTTCTAAGATGTGACAGAGCCAAAATTGAAATCTCTAATAGAGTGAGATAATTTCTTTCTTCAAAGTGAGCCTTGGTAGCGCCTGTAGCTCAGTGAGTGGGGCACTAGCCACATACATCAAGGCTGGCGGGTTGGAGCCTAGCCTGGGCCTGCTAAACAACAAGGACAACTGCAACCAAAAAATAACCGGGTGTTGTGGTGGGCGCCTGTAGTCCCAGCTACTCTGGAGGCCGAGGCAAGAGAATTGCTTCAGCCCAAGAGTTTGAGGTTGCTATGAGCTATGATGCTGCAGCACTCTCTCTACCAAGGGTGACATAGTGAAACTATGTCCCCCCCCCAAAAAATAAATAAATAAACCATGAGCCTTACATTCTATTGTATTATTTTTTAACGGTTTTTTTGTTGTTATTGTTTGGAGACAGAGTCTCACTCTCTCACTGTTACCGTAGGTAGAGTCTACGGGATTATAGCTCACAGCAATCTTAACTCAAACTCCTGGGGTCCAGCAATCCTCCTGTCTTAGCCTCCTGAGTAGCTGGGACTGCAGGTGCCTGCCAAAATGCCTCGTTAGTTTTTTTATTTTTATTTTTATTGTTTTTGAGACAGAGTTTCACTTTGTCACCCTCTGTAGACTGCTGGGCTTAGGCGATTCTCTTGCCTCACTCAGCCTCACAAGTAGCTGGGACTACAGGTACCTTCCTCAACGCCTGGCTATTTTTTGTTGCAGAGTCTCACTTTATTGCCCTCAGTGGAGTGCCGTGGTGTCACACAGCTCAGAGCAACCTCCAATTCCTGGACTTAGGTGATTCTCTTGCATCAGCCTGCCGAGTAGCTGGGACTACAGGCACCCGCTACAATACCTGGCTCTTTTTCTGTTCTGCAAGTTTGGCCAAGGCCGGGTTTGAACCCACCACCTTCGGTATATGGGGCTGGCACCCTACTCAATGAGCCACAGGCACTGCCCTACTATATTTTTTTCTTAAATTAGATAGTGGCTCTTGTGTTTGCATCTGATTTAGCATAATAGTGTGACAAATTTTATTTAGTAGAATAACATTCTCATTTAATATCTTGAAAGGAATTTTTCTTAAGTTAAAAAATTAAGAATTTTGCAATTCATTCATGAATTTTCTCTAAGAATATTATATATATTTGTTGTGGAGCAGCTGCTTATTTATGTATTTTTTTATTATTTGGGATTTATTGAGGGTACAAAGAATTAGGTTAGACTAATTACATTTGTTAGGTAAATTCCCTCTTATAATTGTGTCCCCTCCCCAAAAGGTGTGTCATACACTGTCACTCCCCAACTCCTGCCTCCTCCCTTCTCCCTCATTCCTCCTTACTGCCCACCATGTATTAGATCATCTATTTCCTTCATATTGGAATTGAGTGCATTTGATTCTTGCTTCTCTATTTGTATGTTGCTTTACTAAGAAGAATGCATTCCACCTCCACCCAGGTTAATAAAAAAGATATAAAGTTTATATCTCTCTTTTTTTCTTTTTTTTCTAGTCTATATCTCTTTTAATGGCTGAATAGTATTCTGTGATATACGTATACCATAGCTTGTTAATCCATTCCTGGTTTGGTGGGCATTTAGGTTGTTTAGAGTACTATATTTTTAAAAAATAGTGTGCTTCATAATGATTTTATTTATTTATTCATTTATTATTATTATTTGTTTGGACAGAGTCTTAACTTTGTTGCCCTTGGTAGAGTGCCATGGCATAATAGCAGCTGCAAACTCTTGGGCTTAAGCAGTTCTCTTGCCTCAGCCTCCCAAGTAGCTGGGACTATAGGTGTCTATACACCACCTGGCTATTTTTAGAAACAAGGTCTCACTCTGCCTCAGGTTGGTCTTGAACTCATCAGCTCAGGCAGTCCACCCACCTGGGCTTCCCAAAGTGCTAAGATTACAGGTGTGAGCCACTGTGCCTGACCGATCTTTTTTAATGGCTGTATAGTATTCCATGTTATACATATACCACAGCTTGCTCATTCCTGGATTAGTGGGCATTTAGGTTTCCAGTGAACCTGTATATAAGTGAACCTGTCACCTACAACAAACTACAGCAAAAAGTTCTCTTGCTTCAGCCTCCCAAGTAGCTGGGACTACAGGCACCCACCACAACGCGATTTTTTTGTTGCAGTTTGGCTGGGGCCGGGTTCCAACCCACCATCCTTGGTATATGGGGCCAGTCCCTTACTCCAGAAAAAAGAAACATTTTATCATCAGGACATTTGCACTAGATTATTTATCACAGCTCAATTTATAATCTGTCACCTTTGGTACATGGGGCCGATGCCCTACTTGATGAGCCACAGGCGCTGCCCTTTTTGTATGTTTATTCATTTGATCTCTCTGTAGATTCTAGTTATCAACACTTTGTCAGATTCCTACCCTGCAAATATCTTTTCCTATTCTTTTTTTTTTAGAGACAGAGGCTCATTTTGTCACCCTCAGTAGAGTGCTATGATGTCACAGCTCACAGTAACCTCCAGCTCTTGGGCTTAGGCGATTCTCTTGCCTCAACCTTTGGAATAGCAGGGACTACAGGCGCCCATCACAAATCCTGGCTTTAATTTACTTTATTTTTTAATTTTTTTTAACTCCTGGCTTTTTAATTTTTTTTTCTTTTGAGAAAGAGCCTCAAGCTGTCACCCTGGATAGAGTGCTGTGGCATCACAGCTCACAGCAACCTCCAATTCCTGGGCTCAAGCGAGTCTCCTGCCTCTGCCTCCTAAGTAGCTGGGACTACTGGCGCCCACTACAACGCCTGGCCATTTTTTGGTTGCAGCCGTCATTGTTGTTTGGCGGGCCCGGGCTGGATTCGAACCCGCCAGCTCAGGTGTACGTGGCTGGCGCCTCAGCCTGTTGAGCCACAGGCGCGAAGCCTGGCTTTTTAATTTTTGTTGTTGCAGTTTGGCCGGGGCCGGGTTCAAACCCGCCACCCTTGATATATGGTGCCGGCATCCTACTTACTGAGTCACAGGCGCTGCCCTATCTTTTCCTATTCTGAAGCTTGTATTTTTACTTTTTTTTTGTTGTATCCTTAGCAATGCAGAAACTTTTCAGCTTAAGTCCCGTTATTTATTTTTGTTGTTATTGACATTGCAGCTAAAGTGTAGTAAAATCCCCAGGCCAGCACCATCAAGAGTTGTTTTTTGAGTGTGGCGTAGTGGTTCATACTTGTAATCCTAGCACTCTAAGGGGCTGAGGTGGGTAAATTGCCTGAGCTCAGGAGACCAGCCAGAGCAAGAGTGAGAACCTGTCTCTAAAAATAGCCGAGTGTTGTGGCAGATGCCTATAGTCCCAGCTATTTGGGAGGCTGAGGCAAGGGGATTGCTTGAGCCCAAGAGTTTGAGGTTGCTGTGTCAGCACTCTACTTAGGGTGACCAAGTGTGAGTCTTTATCAAAAAAAAAAAAAAAAAAATTGTTTCTTGAGCCACCACGACCATGACTGGCCATCAAGAGTTTTTCCCACACTTTCTTCTAAGATTTTTATTAAGTCTTTTATCCAACTTGAATCAATTTTCATAAGCCATGAAAGGTGGGTTCAGTTTCAGTCTTTTGCGTGTGGTTATCCAGTTCTCCTGGCACCATTTGTTGAATAAGGGTTCTTTCCCCCACTGTATGCATTTTTGTTTTTTATTTTTGAGACAAAGTCTTAAGCTGTTGCCCTGGGTAGAGTGCTGTGGTATCACAGCTCACAGCAACCTCAAATTCTTGGTCTCACGCGATTCTCTTGCCTTAGACTCCCAAGTAGCTGGGACTACAGGTGTCCGCCACAATGCTCAGCTATTTTTTTTTTGTAGTTGTCATTGTTTAGCTGTCCTGGGCCAGGTTTGAACCCACTAGCCTCAGTGTATGTGGCTGGTGCCATAACCACTGTGCTACAGGTACTGAGCCAACGCATTTCTTTGGTTTATCAGAGATCAGATAGCAACTAGAAACTGGTTTTATCTCTTGGTTTTCTATTTTATTCAGTATGTCTATGTCTCTCTCTCTCTTTTTTTTTTTTTGTTTTGTTTTGGCGACAGAGTCTCACTGTATTGCCCTGGGTAGTCTGCTGTGGTGTCACAGTTCACAGCAACCTCCAACTCTTGGGCTTAAGTGGTTCTCTTGCCTTAACCTCCTAAGTAGCTGGTACTACAGGCGCCAGCCACACACCTGGCTGTTTTTTTTTTCTTGTTGCAATTGTCATTGTTTAGCAGGCCGGGGCAGGGTTGGAACCCGCCAGCCCCAAGGTATATGTCTGGTGCCCTAACCACTCAACTACATGCCCTGAGCCATATGTCTCTATTTTTGTGCCATGGTTTTTCTGTTCATAAGTTTGATTGTAGTTGCTAGTTTTGGCTTCATGGGAGAGATTGTGATTGGTCCAAGTCTTTTTTTTTTTTTTTAACTTGCTATTCGAAGTAGAAAACTGGCAGAGTTATCTATTTAAAATCTCAATTTACCATTGAGTTTGTATTTCCTTTTTGATCAACATCCTTACTTTGGCTTCAAGGTGCTATAAAATGACTCTTGTTTATTTGTCAACAAATAACCCTCAAGTGCCTGAGGCATTCTTACGTCTAAAGTAATTTTAGGGCTGTTCAGTTTAGACTTGGTTCCAAATCCCAGTTTTGCCACTATGTAGCTGTGTGTGTGTCCTTTATTCAATTTTCCCTTTCTGAAAAATGAGACCAGCAAAGTGAGTATTGTTGAGCTGCTATTATCATTATTGCCAGTATAAGCCAATGAAATGTACCTTAACTCAAAGGAATGGTGTATTCTTGATGCAGTAATTACATGTAACTGGAAAACGTTGTCACTCCAGCTTTTTACTGCATTTACCGCACTTGCCAAACTCCTCCATGATGATAGTAAGTAGGATTTTAGGCAGCTGCTAAATAAATAATGATGCTAGTATCTAGAAGGCCCTGCAGTTTGGAACCTGAGCAGTGTGCAGTGACTCAGGATTTCATGACTGTCCATCTAAGAACTGAGTTTCACTGTGAAACAATGCTGATAATACTGACTGGGCTTAATGGAGTGGCTTTATAGGGTATAGTGTTTCTTCAGGCACACCCACAGCTAAAGTGTCAGAAAGCCTTTGAAAGATAAAGTAATGTGTTGATGGTGTTTGCTGTAGCCATACCACTGTACTGTTGGAGAAATTGGTAAAGGTGGAAGCAGACATTGCACATATCTACTGATACATAATCAGATAACTAAAAATTTGATGCACTTGTAGTTTAAAATATTTTTAGGGGCCAAACATGGTGGCTCATACCGGTAGTCCTACCACTCTAGGAAGCTGAGGTCAATGGATCACCTGAGCTCAGGAATTAGAGGCCAGCCTGAGCAAGCATGAGACACCCATCTCTAAAACTAGCTGAGCAGGGTGCAGGGTCCTGCACTTCCAGCTACTTGAGAGGATGAGGCAAGAGGATTGCTTGAGCCCAAGAATTTGAGGTTGTGGTGAGCTATGACGCCACAGAACTTTACCGAGGGTGACAAAGTGAGACTCTTATCTCAAAAAAAAAAAATGCTTTTAGGGAATTAGTAACTATTTAATTTTAAAAAGTAAAAAATGTTACTGAATATTGTACAGTGGGGAAAAACAGAAAGAAGTCCATGACACTATTAGTGGAGGAGATAAATTTATAAGGCAGAAAAATGTTAGAAGTAGGCAGTAAAGAACTGTTATTTTAACATCCAGGTTTAATGGGCCCAGCATGCTTCTGCTATATAAATCTGCTACTTAAAATCTAGGTTTTAATGTATCTTAATGACAGGTGCCGTGATTTACTTTCTACAGAGTCCGATAGGCAAAACAGTTGTGTTGTCAAGATGCCTAAGGTAGTCTTTAAAGATAAGAAAGTGGATTACTGGCTGCGCCTATGGCTCAAAGGAGTAGGGCACCCGCCCCATATGCCGGAGGTGGTGGGTTCAAACCCAGCCTCAGCCAAAAACTGCAAAAATAAATAAAAAGAAAGTGGATTACCTATTTGCCTTGTGATGTTCGTGTGGAGCAGGATTTTAGTGGCTTCATTTATTTTCTAGGTAAAAAAAGAGAGCTGGGGTCAAGCAGATGCTGTCATCTGGCATTAAATGCTGTAATCCTTGGTCAATTTTAGAGAATTTTTCATTCTAAAATAAAAGTTCCCGGTATTAATAGGCATCATAGGTTAAATTACAACCTAGGAGACAATTTATGGATAACAACTTAGTAATGTCTCTGACATTTGTTTATTTGAAGACCTAAATAGCCACTAATGGATGCTGCAGTTTCGGTAAAGTTTTATTTTCTTGGAAGTAGAATGGGGCAAGCTCAGAATATTGTATAGAGTGATTGCTACCAGCTGTTATTTCTTTATGGCTCAGAAAAACTCCTACATAACTTCCCTTAAAGAAATGGAACTAAAGCAGAAGTAGTTAATGGATGATATTGGACTTGGGAATTCTGAGTCACTTAAATTCCTATAGGATCCTGTCTTGAGGAAATGAGGGAAGTATGCAATGCAAGGCTTGAAGGGCTCCCAGTGGTCTTTATAATTATATTCTGTCAGAGGTGGCAGTGATCAGAGTAACCTCTCCCTATACAAGATACGATTAACTTGCATTCAACGCTTTGGGGACCACGGGTGGCAATTTTAAAAATAATGCTCTTCCTGTTGATTCATCAGGAACCAGGCCCCTCTCTGCCCTCTTTGGGCTAAATTCCAACACATTGATGTTACCTTTATTTCTCTAATTCAGTGACTGTTGGAGCAGGTTTCCATATTATTTAAATTTGAATTCAGGGGTATAGTTTGTAGGGGAAAGATGCAATGAGGGACTAGATGTGTGGGGCTGTGATTTGTTGTATTCTGAAAATTCTAGGCTAGATAATGGTTACTGAGGCACCACCAAACACTGAAGGGTTGCCACCAATAACATTCTGGTGGAAGGTTAGTGTACTGCCCAATCTCTATCAACATTTGGTTAGACAGTCTACCTTTCACAAATGGTAGGTGTCTCTTAGTCATCGTCTGTTAACCTAGGTCACACAAATCTATTCATTTACAAAACTTTGATTTGGATAAGCAAGAATATTCTAGCTGCAGTGATGTGTCCTTGCTTTCTTTTACAATCTTTTATCATTGTACTTTATTTTAGACAGTATATCAATCTTTTTTAATATTGTGAACTACTTTTTGGTGTCAGGGTGATACATAGGACTCATAAAGTAAATTTGGAAAGATTTGTGCCTTTTCTGTTTTGGGGGAAGAGATTAGTAGCATTGGTGTTATTTCTTCCTTAAATGTTTGGTAAAATTCACCAGGGAAACCATCTGGGCCTGAGGATTTCTTTTAAAGAAGATTTTAGGTATGTATATATGTATTTTGAGACAAAGTCTCACTCTGTTGACCTGGGTAGAGTGCCATGGTGTTATAGCTCACAACAACCTCAAACTCTTAGGCTTGAGCAATCCTCCTGCTTCATGTGAACCTCCTGAGTAGCTGGGACAACAGGCACCCACCACAACGCCTGGCCATTTTTTGGTTGCAGCCGTCATTGTTGTTTGGCGGGCCCGGGCTGGATTCGAACCCACCAGCTCAGGTGTACGTGGCTGGCGCCTTAGCCCGTTGAACCACAGATGCCGAGCCAGATTGCACATTTTTAAGAGGAAAATTATTCTGGCAATTTTATAACCCAGAGGCTTTTTCCTTATACCAAAACTATAAAACATGTTTTTTTCCTATTGGAGGACATGTAAGTTAGTATGCTTTGGGACACTAAAAGAACAGAATAAAATCACTGTCATCCCTCAGGACATTTCAAGACCCCCATGTATACCAAAATCTGTGCATATTTAAGTCCTGAAGGGAGACCTGCAGATATGAAAAGTTGGCCCTCTGAATACGTGGGTTTCACATTCCTCAAATAGTTTTCTCTTTATTATTTTCTTTCTAAATTACCACCTGCAAGTTAAAATATAAAAAACTATGAATCAGAATTATAATACTTGGGAAGTCTCATAGAAGCTGTTAACCTTTCTTTTGTTTTTGTTTTTTCATTCTTTAATTTTTTTTATTTTAGTTTTTTATTAAATCATAGTTGTGTACATTAATGCAATCATGGAGTAGAATGTGCTGGTTGTGTATACCATTTGGAATACTTTCATCAAACTGGTTAACATAGCCTTCATGGCATTTTCTTAGTTATTGTGTTAAGACTAAATATATTCTACACTTAGTAAATTTAACATGTACCCTTGTAAAATGCACCATAGCTGTAGTCCCACCACTTACCCTCACTCCACCGATCCTCCCCCTTCCCCTCACCCTCCCCTTTCTCCTTCTTCTTGGGCTATAGTTGGGTTATAGCTTTCATGAAAGCTATAAATTGGTTTCATAGTAGGGCTGAGTAAATTGGATACTTTTTCTTTCATTCTTGAGATACTTTGCCAAGAAGAATATGTTCCAGCTCCATCCATGTAAACATGAAAGAGGTAAAGTCTCCATCTTTTTTAAGGCTGCGTAATATTCCATGGTGTACATATACCACAATTTATTAATCCATTCATGGGTTGATGGGCACTTGGGCTTCTTCCATGACTTAGCAATTATGAATTGGGCTGCAATAAACATTCTGGTGTAAATATCTTTGTTATAAAGTGATATTTGGTCTTCTGAATATACACCTAGTAGAGGAATTGAAGGATTAAATGGCAGGTCTACTTTTAGATCTTTAGGTGATCTCCAAACATCTTTCCAAAAGGAATGTATTAGTTTCCATTCCCACCAGCAGCGCAGAAGTGTTCCCTTTTCTCCACATCCATGCCAACATCTCTGGTTTTGGGATTTTGTGATGTGGGTTAATCTTACTGGGGTTATATGATATCTCAAAGTAGTTTTAATTTGTGTTTCTCTGATAATTAAGGATGATGAGCATTTTTACATGTGTCTCATGTGCGTCTGTCTTAAGAGAAGTTTCTCTTCAAGTCTCTTACCCACCCTGAGATGGGATCACTTGTTCTTTTCTTAGTAATAAGTTTGAGTTCTCTATGGGTTCTGATTATTAAACCTTTGTCAGAGACATAACCTGCAAATATATTCTCTTATTGTGAGGGCTGTCTGCTTGCTTTACTTACTGTGTTTCTGGCTGTGCAGAAGCTTTTTAGTTTGATCAGATCCCTGTAATGTATTTGTGGTGTTGCTTCAATTACCTGGTGGGGTCTTCCTCATAAAATATTTGCCCAGGCCGATTTCTTCAAGTGTTTTTCCTTGCACTTTCTTCTAGTATTTTTATAGTTTCATGTCTTAAGTTTAAATCTTTGATCCAGTGAGAGTCTATCTTAGTTAATGATGAAAGGTGTGG
This sequence comes from Arctocebus calabarensis, assembly GCA_963573935.1. NCBI lineage: Eukaryota > Metazoa > Chordata > Mammalia > Primates > Lorisidae > Arctocebus > Arctocebus calabarensis. The sequence goes on from CAUYON010056161.1 coordinate 11,298, forward strand.
GTCCATTTTAGTCTTCTACAGGTCGCAGCCAGTTTACCCTGCACCATTTGTTAAGTAGGGAATCTTTTCCCCACTGAATATTTTTGAGTGGCTTATTGAATATCAAATAATGGTAAATAGCTGGGTTCATCTCTTGGTTCTCTATTCTGTTCCATACATCTACCTCTTTGTTTTTGTGCCAGTACCATGCAGTTTTGATCACTATTGATTTATAGTAAAATCTGAGGTTTGGAAGCGTGATTCCTCCTGCTTTTTTTTTTTTTTTTGAGGCAGAGCCTCAAGCTGTCACCCTGGATAGAGTGCCATGGCATAATAGCTCACAGCAACCTCTAATTCCTGGGCTCAAGCGAGTCTCTTGCCTCTGCTTCCCACATAGCTGGGACTACAGGTGCCCACCACAATGCCTAGCCATTTTTTTTTTTTTTTTTTTGCTGCAACCGTCATTGTTTGGCAGGCCCAGACTGGATTCGAACCCACCAGCTCAGGTGTACGTGGCTGGCACCTTAGCCCGTTGAGCCACAGGTGCCGAGCTGCTCCTGCTTTGTTTTTATTTCTGAATAAAGTCTTGACTATTCGAGGTTTTTTCTGATTCCATATAAAATGAACTCTTATTTTTTTGAGATTTTTAAAGTATGACAGTGGAGCTTTAATAGGAATTGCATTCAAATTATATATTGCTTTGGGTAATGGACATTTTAACAATGTTGATTCTTCCCAGCCATGAGCATGGTTTGTTTTTCCATTTGTTAACATCTTCAGCTATTTCTTTTCTTAGAGTTTCATAGTTCTATTTATAGAGATCTTTCACGTCCTTTTTTAGGTAAACTCCCAAATATTTCATCATCTTTGGCACTACTGTGAAAGGAATAGAGTCCTTGACTGTTTTTTCAGCTTGACTATTGTTGGTGTATATAAAGGTTACAGATTTATGAGTGTTGATTTTGTAACCTCAGATGCTGCTGTATTCCTTGATCACTTCTAAGAGTTTTGTAGTAGAATGCCTGGTGTTTTCCAGATATACAATCATGTGAAGAGTGAAAGTTTGATCTCCTCTGAGCCTATATGGATACCCTTGATCACCTTTTCTTGCCTAATTGTAATGGCTAAGACTTCCATTACAATGTTGAAAGGCAGTGGAGACAATGGGCAACCTTACCTGGTTCCTGATATGAGTGGAAATGATTTCAGTTTAACTCCATTTAATACGATATTGGCTGTGGGTTTGTTGTAGATGGCCTCTGTCAGTTTAAGAAATGTCCCTTCTATACCCGTTTTCTTAAGTGTTCTGATCATGAAGGGATGCTGGGTATTATCAAAAGCTTTTTCTACATCAATTGAGAGAATCATATGTTGTTTGTTTTTTTATTTTGTTTATGTGATGAATTATATTTATAGTTTTACGTATATTGAACCAGCCTTGAGACCTTGGGATAAAACCCATGTGGTCGTGGTTTATAATATGATGTATTGCTGGATTCTGTTTGCTAGGAGCTTGTTGAATATTTTTGCATCAATATTCATTAGTAATATTGGCCTATAATTTTCTTTTCTTATTGGGTCTTTTCCTGGTTTGGGGATGAAGGTGATGTTTGCTTCATAGAATGTGTTGGGTAGAATTCCTTCTTTTTCTATATTTTGGAAAAGGTTAAGTAGGTGCTAGTTCCTCTTTAAAGGTTTGGTAGAATTCTGACGTGAAGCCATCAGGTCCTGGGCTTTTCTTTTTAGGGAGATTTTGTATTGTTGATGCTATTTCAGAACTTGATATAGGCCTGTTCAAAATTTTCACTTCATTCTGGCTAAGTCTAGGAAGGTGGCGTGCTTCCAAGTATTGGTCTATTTCCTTCAAATTTTCGTAATCTGAGAATAGAGTTTCTTGTAATATTTGTTAAGGATTTTTTGAATTTCGGAGAAGTCTGTTGTTATTTCGTGTTTGCCATTTCTTGATGAAATTAGAGATTTTACTCTTTTTTTCCTGGATAGGTTAGCCAAAGGTTTATCTATTTTTCAACCTTTTCAAAAAAACTTTTTGATTTATTGATCTGTTGAATAATCCTTTTGTTTTCAATTTCATATAATTCTGTGCTAATTTTTGTTATTTCTTTTTGTCTGCTGGGTTTGGGAGTGGAATGTTCTTCCTTTTCCAGTTGCTTGAGATGTCCCATTAAGTTGTTAACTTCCTCTCTTTCTGTTCTCTAGAGGAAGGTTTGCACTGATATAAAATTCCCTCTTAGGACTGCCTTTGTGGTATCCCAGAGGTTCTATTAATTCATGTCTTCATTATCATTTTGTTCCAAAAAATTGGTAATTTCCTTCTTAATCTTGTCTATGACCCAGGTATTGTTCAGCATAAGGTTATTTAGTTTCCATGTTTTTGCAGGTATATGCAGATTCCTGTTGTTACTGAGTTCAATTTTATTCCATGATGGTCTGAGAAGAGGCAAAGAATAATTTGTATTCTTTTAGAAATATGCTGAGGGCTCGGCGCCTGTGGCTCAATGGGCTAAGGTGCCAGCCACGTACACCTGAGCTGGCGGGTTCGAATCCAGCTTGGGCCCGCCAAACAACAATGACGGCTGCAACCAAAAAATGGCAGGGGCATTGTGGCGGGCGCATGTGGTTCCAGCTACTTGGGAGGCAGAGGCAGGAGACTGGCTCGAGCCCAGGAATTGGAGATTGCTGTGAGCTGTGATGCCACAGCACTCTATCCAGGGTGACAGCTTAAGGCTCTGTCTCAAAAAACCAAAAAAAAAAAAAAAAAAGAAAAGAAAAAAGAAATATGCTGAGGTTAGACTTCTGACCTAAGATGTGATCAATTTAATTCTAAAATTTATTTGCTCAGCTAGTTACTGGCGGATCCATCCAACACTACCAAAGGAAGGTTAAAATCACCAACTATTACGGTGCTACAAGAAATCAAGTTGCTCATGTCTGTTAGAGTCTCTCTTATAAATTGAGGTGCATTCTGATTGGGTGCATAAATGTTAATAGTTGAAATTCTATCATGTTGAGTGTTACCCTTGACAAACATGAAGTGACCATCCTTATCTTTTCTTACTTTTGTTGGTTTAAAGCCTATTGTATCTGCGAATAAAATTACAATACCTGCTTTTTTTCTGATTTCCTTTTGCTTGAAATATAGATGACCATCCCTTTACCCTGAGCCTATATTTGTCTTTTAAGGTAAGATGAGATTCTTGTATGCACCAGATGTGTGGCCTGAGTTTTTGTATCCAGTCAGCCCACCTGTGCCTCTTTAGAGGACAATTTAAGTTATTCACATTAATTGAGAATATTGCTAAGCTTGGTAGAATTTTGGGTATTGAGTTTTTCTAAAGTCAGGTGGACATTTTTAATCCTTTTGCCACTGTGGAAGTTGGAATTTGATCAAAAGTTTCTGAGTGAGTTTACTTTTGTGATGGAGGATTGTACTGGTCATTGTGGAGGATAGGTCTGAGAGCTGGTTTAGTTATGGCAAATTTCTTCAACATGTGTATGTCATTAAAATATTCAATTTCTCCATCATAAGTGAAATTCAGTTTAGCTGCAGACAGAATCCTGGGTTGAAAGTTATTTTGTTTCAGGAGATTAAAAGTCGATGACCACCCTCTTCTAGCTTGAAAGGTTTTAGCAAAGAGATCTGCAGTCATTCTAATATTCTTCCCTCTGTAAGTTATGGTTTTCTTACGTCTGGCTCTTTGCAGAATTTTCTCCGTCATATTACCTTTGGTGAAATTAATTATAATGTGTCTGGGAGATGCCTTATATGGGTTGAGTCATGCTGGGGTTCTGAAACTGTGTGCTATCTGAATTTCCGAATCTCTTGGCATGTCTGGAAAGTTCTCCTTGATTATCTCATGGAGTAGAGCATCTGGGCCTTTCGAAGCCACCTTGTCACCTTAAGGAATTCTTTTTTTTTTTTTGTTTGACCGGGCTAGGTTTGATCCTGTCCCCTCTGGTATATGGGGCTAGCGCCCTACTTTTTGGAGCCATAGGTAACACCCTTTTTTTTTTTTTTTTTTTTTGACCCAGGCCTGGTTTGACCCCACCACCTCTGGTAATCCTTCAGGAATTCTTATAAGGGGAATATTAGTTTTCTTCAAATTATCCCAGAACTCTCCAAGAGAATGATCCATTTTTGCTTTCCACTTCTTTTCCTATTTGAGCTTTTGGGAGGGTTCAAAAGCTTTATTTTCTTTCTTTCTTTCTTTCTTTCTTTTTTTTTTTTTGAGACAGAGCCTCTAGCTGTCACCTTGGATAGAGTGCTGTGACATCACAGCTCACAGCAATCTCCAATACATGGAACTTGTCTCCTGTCTCTACCTCCCAAGTAGCTGGGACTACAGGCACCCGCCACAACGCCTGGCCATTTTTTGGTTGCAGCTGTCATTGTTGTTTGGTGGGCCCGGGCTGGATTCGAACCTGCCAGCTCAGGTGTATATGGCTGGCGCCTTAGCTTGCTGAGCCACAGGCACCAAGCCCAAAAGCTTTATTTTCAATGTCAGAAATACTTTCTTCTCCCTGCTCTATTCTGTTACTGGGGGATTCTACTATATTTCTCAGATCTTTAAAGGCTGCAAGTTCTTGTCTCAATGTGTCAAAATCTTTGGTGATTTTGTCTTTGAATTCAGTGAATTCTTGAGACAACTTTTGAATTGCTCCTTGAATTTCTAATTCCAACTTTATGTCCAGTCTATTAATCTTATTTGCAATCCAAATTCTGAATTCGATTCCTGCTATCTGAGCCAGTTGTTTATGAGTGGGATCTTTGGGTGTGTCTGTCATGTCCTTCTTTGGGAGAGTTGATCTACTCTATTCATGTTGCTGGGGTTTTTCCACTGATTCTGCCCCATGATTATTTTATACCGTTTGGCCAGATGAGTATATAAGGTGAAGTTGGGTTTGGATTAGGGATTAACTAGCCCTTTGCCCAAGAGCTGGGACTAGTGTCTGTACCTTTTCCCCTAGAGCTTTGCAAAGGACCCATCCAAGTGCTACGGCCTGAGACATTGAGGCCATGCTTGGTGTGGTGGGGCTAAGTAGCTCTGTCTTATTTTCAACTGGTCTCTGTCCAATCATCGAGAATCAGTACCTCTGGGTTGAAGTCTCAGCCATGGAGAAATACCAGCACTTAAGTCGCCCTGCCCCGCATGGGCAACAACTGCAAAAGGAAAAATCAAACCTTCCCACAACCACACACCCAAGGTACCATTTCGGATAGTCCTCGGGTGATTGGCCCAGGTGTTCCAAATCAGTTGTTCCAGTCCACACCCAGTCCCAAGTGGAAGAGTTTAAAAGGTCTCCAGCAACTAGATAGCAGGCGTCTGTTGGCATCTTGAGTATGACTCATTCCGGTGCCCTGTGGAGCCAGAAGGACCCACCAGCAAATGAATTAGCCCAGAAAGGTTGATGCCTCCTTCCCCACCTTACACCTCTGTCACACCCAGTCACTGGTGACCCCTCAGGGCTGTGACCCTGTTCCCGCCAATGAGTGGATGCTCTAGGGTGTTGTGTCTGCCTGAGTCATAGGGAGATCTATGTCTCCTTGGCCTGAGCGCTGCACTCTGCCACCAGCCCTCTGGGGGAGTTGAAGCCTTGTAACTTTGGGTGCTTAATGGAAGCTGGGGTGATTCACTCAGTTCCAGGCCCTCCCCAGACTGATGTTGCTGCCATTTATTTTCTGGCAGCATTTGCGTTTCCATCCCAGCTATATTCCCCTGCTGACCAGGTGTTGTTTGAGTTCATAGAAATTGTGACTGAACTCCGGCTTATGCTGTTGCTGTTGCACCAATTCTCACAGACCTGGTGTCTCTGTGTTTGCTGCACTCTTGTGTTGGGGCAGGTGCTGTTAGAGCTCACACTCAGCTCTCAGTTCCTGCCTCTCCCTGGGCTGGTGCTGTTGGCCCAGCTGCTTTTGTCTCAGCTATGTTTCCCTGCGGCCGGGTGATTCTTACGCTTTGACTCAGCCCCACCCTGCGAATATGCCGTCCCTGTGCCCACATATTCTAGTCTCTGTTCCCACTGCGCCCCACCTGGGCAGGTACCGCCTCAGGCATACCCTTTACTCATGGGGGCCTGCATTTCCGTCCCAGATCTGTTCTACCAGTGGCTGCCACCAGAGTAGAGGCCTGGCTTTCTCTAGTTGCCAAGGGAAGCAAGGAGTGTCTCTACAAAATATCCCTAGGTGTGTGAGTTCTATTTTTTCCTGCTGTTGCCCCAGCTCCTTGGGCACCACCTCACCCTCTCCTGTATGGCTCCCTCGGTCCACAGTCCGCTGTCTACACCTGTGCCACAGAATCAGCACAGACTTGCAACAGCCTATGCCTTGCCCACACCTCTGGAGAAAATGCTCAAGAACCTGGACTCCATGGGGGACAGGCTTCCAGATCTCGAGGTGAGAGTAGAGGGGAGTGCTGGGAGTTCAGATTTGCAGTTAGAAAATATATATAGTTTTTTTTTTTTCTGCAGTTTTTGGCCAGAGCTGGGTTTGAACCCGCCACCTCCAGCATATGGGGCTGGTGATCTACTCCTTTGAGCCACAGGTGCCGCCCAGAGAATATATACAGTTTCATGCCTGGTAGGAGAGTGCCATGGCACACTAGTGGGTCCTCTCTGGGGAAGCAGTTCTGTTTTTAGATGGTCTCTCACGTGGAGATCTGAACTCTGCTCACTTGTTTGTAGAAAGCATACTACTTTGATTATGGTAGCTGCATCTGCCATCACAAAATCACAGTGAGTGCTATGCAAAATCATGACTGTGTGTATGTATGTGTGTTTTTTGGGAGATAGAGTCTCTCTCTATTACCCAGACTAATGCTGTGGTGTCAGCCCAGTTCACAGCAACCTCAAACTCTTGGGTTCAAGTGATCCTACTGTCTCAGCCTGGTCAGGAGCAGGGACTACAGGTGCCTGCCATAGCATCTGGCTTCTTTTTCTTTTTCTTTTTTTTTTTTTTTTTTTTGAGACAGAGCCTCAAGCTGTCACCCTGGATAAGAGTGCTGTGGCATCACAGCTCACAGCAACCTCCAATTCCTAGGCTCAAGCGAGTCTCTTGCCTCTGCCTCCCAAGTAGCTGGGACTACAGGCGCCCACCACAACGCCCGGCCATTTTTTGGTTGCAGCCGTCTTGTTTGGCGGGCCCGGGCTGGATTAGAACCCTCCAGCTCAGGTGTACATGGCTGGCACCTTAGCTGCTTGAGCCACAGGTGCCGAGCCATTTTTATTTATTTATTTATTATTATTATTTTTTTTCACCTGGCTTCTTTTTCTTTTTTTTTTAGTAGATATGGGGTTTCACTCTTGTTCAGGCTGGTCTTGAGCTCCTGAGCTCAAGGGATCCTCCTGCCTCTGCCTCCCAGAGTGCTAGGATTGCAGGTGTGAGTTGCCATGTCAGGCCATGACTATTCTATTAAGTGAAGGTCGATTTATGTTTCATGTACTCTTTAAGAAGGCAGGCATTGAAAGTGTACAGTAGTTTCCCCTCGTCCATGGTTTTGCTTTCTACAGTTTCTATTATCAGCCATTACTGTTGGTCTGAAAATATTAAATGGAGATTTCCAGAAATAAATAATTCTTTAGTGTGAAGTTACATGACAGTTCAGAGTAGCTTGATGAAATCTTAACTCAGTCTGCCCAGGATGTGAATCATCCCCTTGTCCAGCATATCCACATTATATATGCAACTTGCTACTGAGTTGCTTAAAAGCTGTCTGGATTATCAGATGACTGTCATTGTACAGAATTGCAGTGCTTGTTTTCAAGGATCCCTTATTTAATAAAGACTCCAAAGTGCAAGAGTATTGTGCCCAATTTAAAAATTATACTTTACATAGTTACTTATGTATTGGAAAAAACATAGTATATATAGGGTTAGCTGTCTATTTTGTCTGTAGTTTCAGGCATCTGCTGGGGGTCTTAGAACATAACTCCTAAGGATACAGGGGGACTGGCTTGGCTCCTGTGGCTCAACGGGCTAAGGTGCCAGCCACGTACACTTGAGCTGGCAGGTTCTAATCCAGCCTGGCCCGCCAAACAACAATGATGGCTGCAACCCAGAAATGGCCTGGTGTTGTGGCGGGCACCTGTAGTCCCAGCTACTTGGGAGGCGGAGGCAGGAGACTCGCTTGAGCCCAGGAATTGGAGGTTGCCATGAGCTGTGAGGCCATGCCACTCTATCTAGGGTAACAGCTTGAGGCTCTGTCTCAAAAAAAAAAAAGGATATAGGGGGACTACTATAGTTTCATTTTTCTACCATTTCCCCAGTCAGTGTTGTGGCACCTCAAAGGTTATTATATAACTATTCAGATCTTAACAATAATAGGATTTTAGGCAAGTGACTGAGTCTGTCTTTGCCTTAGGTTTTCTCATCTCAAAAAATGAGAATAATGCTACTCATTTTATAGGATTAAATGAATTAATATTGATTAATTTTATTAAATGCTTAAAATAGAACCGTGTTTGGTATTATATACATTTTATGTTAGTTAAATAAAATGGGCTGGGTACAGTGACTTGTGCCTATACCCCTAGCGCTCTGGGAGGCTGAGGCGGGTGGATTGCTTGAGCTCAAGAGTGGGTCACCCTGAGCGAGAGCAAGACCCTGTCTCTAAAAATAGCTGGGGGCAGCGCCTGTGGCTCTCAGTGAGTAGGGTACCGGCTCCAAATACCGAGGGTGGCAGGTTCGAACCGTGCCCCGGCCAAACTGCAGCAAAAAAAATAGCCAGACATTGTAGCGGGCACCTGTAGGCCCAGCTACTTGGAGGTTGAGTCAAGAGAATTGCCTAAGCCCAAGAGCTGGAGGTTACTGTGAGCTGTTATGCCGTGGCACTGTACCAAGGGCAACAACATGAGACTCTGAGTCTCTTAAAAAAAAAAAAAAAAATAGCTGGGTGTTGTGGTTGGTGCCTGTAGTCTCAGGTCCTTGGGAGGCTGAGGCCAAGAGGATTTGAGCTGACGAATTTGAGGTTGCTGCGAGCTGTGACACTCCAGCACTCCAGCAATGATGACAAAGTGAGATTCTGTCTCACAAAAAAAAAAGAACAGTGGGATACCATTTGTACCAAAAACAGAAAAAATTAGCTGGGCATGGTGCTATACCCTAGCAGTCCCAGCTTCTCTAGAGGCTAAGGTGGAGGAATTGCCTGAGCCCAGACGTTTGAAGTTGCAGTGTGCCACGGTCATGCCATTGTACTCCAACCTGGGTGAGAGGCAGCACTCCAGAGGGAGATCCTGTCCCTAAAAATAAAATAAATATAAAAAAGTCATGTTCCTAATGACATGATAGGGGTAAGGGGGGGAGAGCAGAGAAAGAATGAGGGAGGGGTGGGGAAAGGAAAAGCAGAGAGAGGGACGTAGCAAGGGGGATGGGGTCTTGATGTGTGCCACACCTTTTGGGGGCAAAAGACAATTGTAAGAGGGGCTTTACCTAACAAATGCAATCAGTGTAACCTGGTTTCTTGTACCCTCAATGAATCCCCAACAATTAAAAAAAAAAAAAAGTCATGTTCCATACATTGTGTGTGAAAAGTTATGAAAGTACGTGTTGCATCTTTGAAAGCTTTCTGTGTAATTTAGTTTAAGAGTTTGGTATCTCAAAAATATCATTTCTAATTACTTCATTATGTAAAACACCTATTTTCTAATGATATGAAACACATGAGACATTATCTCTCATTGAGCTATTCTTAGAGATTAATTAAAGCCTATTGCAATAAATATAATGATCAAAATCTTTACAAAAACCATAATCAATCATTATTGAGCCATGTGACCTTGGGGATCTAGTTTCTGTTCTATAATCTATGAAACTGTAGTAATAATTGCCTCTTCCTGTATCATGATGAGTTTTTAATTTTTTTTTTAATTTGTTTTTTTTTTTTTGGGACAGAGCCTCAAGCTGTCACCCTGGATAGAGTGCTGTGGCATCACAGCTCACAGCAACCTCCAATTCCTGGGCTCAAGCGAATCTCTTGCCTCAGCCTCTCAAGTAGCTGGGACTACAGGCACCCACAACGCCCGGCCATTTTTTAGTTGCAGCCGTTATTGTTTGGCAGGCCCAGGCTGGATTCGAACCCGCCAGCTCAGGTGTACGTGACTGGCGCCTTAGCCCGTTGAGCCCTGTACAAACTTGGGGTAAAATACACAAAACATAAAATTTACCGTCTTACCATTACAAGTGTGCAGTTCAGTAATGTTACCATCACCACCATCCATCTCTGGTAATTTTTTTCTTTTCAGTCTGGAATTCTTTACCTATTAAACAATAATTTCCTATTTTCCCCTAATCTGACAACCACCAGTCTACTTTCATTATTTTGACTATTCTAGGGCATGTCATGTAAGTAAAATCATAAGGTATTTGTCTCTTTTCAAGTGTGGCTCATTTCACTCAGCATCCTCTGTCTTCAAGTTCCATCCATGTTGTAGTATGTGTTAGCATTTCCTTTCTGTTAAAGGTTAAATACTCCATTATACATTAATATCATATTTTGTTCATCCATTCATCTACTCATGGAAACTTGGGTTTTTTTTTTTTTTTTTTGCAGTTTTTGGCCTGTGCTGGGTTTGAACCCACTACCTCTAGCATATGGGGCTGGTGCCCTACTCACTGAGCCACAGGCACCGCCGGAAACTTGAGTTGTTTTTATCTTTTGGCTGTTGTGTGAATAATGCTGCTTTGAGTACCAGCTTTCAGTGCTTTGGGGTATTTAGTTTTGGAGGGGCGAGAATCTACCCAGAAATGGAATTGCTGGATCTTATGATAATTGCATTTTTATTTTTTGAGGAACTACCATACTGTTTTCACAACAGATATACCATTTTACCTTCCTACCAGCACTATACCAAAGTTCCAATTTCACCTCATTTTTTGCCAACACTTACTCACTTCTTTTCTTTTCTTTTTTTTTTTTTTGTGTGTGTGCTGAAACCTGAGAACGAACCATTATTTCCTATTTTGTTTGTCTTAATAATAGCTACCTTAATGGGTGTGAGGTGGTATCTGTTTGGTTTTGATTTACATTTTCCTCCTGGTTATGGATGTTCAATATCTTTTCTTTCCTTTTTTTTTTTTTTTTTTTTAGACAGTATTATTTTCTTTCCCCTATTATAGCACTCTGGTATCATAGCTCACAGCAACCTCAAATTGTTAGGTTCAAGTGACCCTCTTGCCTCAGCCTCCTGAGTAGCTGGGATTACAGGGCCCCTGCTGCAACACCTGGCTAGTTATAGAGATGGAGTCTCCGCTCTTGCTCAGGCTGAGCTCCAGCAATCCACTTGTCTCGGCCTCCTAGAGTGCTAGAATTAACAGGCGTGAGCCACCAAGCCCGACCATCTTTCCTTTCCTTATCTTTTCTTCTTTTTTCTTTCTTGAGATAGTCTCATTCTGTCTCTCTGGCTAGAGTACAGTAGAGTGTAGTGTTGTCATCAGAACTCACTGAAACTCCCCAGCTCAAGGAGTCTACCCGCCTTGGCCTCCCAGAGTGCTAGGATTACAGGGATAAGCCACCATGCCCAGCCCTAGCTAACTTTTTCTATCTTTGGTTAAGACAGGATCTTACTTTCTCTCAGGCTTATCTCCTGACCTAAGTCATCTTCCTAACTGGACTTCCTAGAGTGCTCAATAGGCATGAGCCTCCACACCCAGGCTGTTGAACATATTTAATGTTTACTGACCATTTATGTGTCTTTTCTCTTAGCCAATTTTGGTATGTCTGATTTTGATATCATGACCATATTTTCACATATGAATCATGTATGTGAAATTCCTGAGAATTATAATGTCTAATGTAAATGAAAAGTGATTAAGATTGTGTTAACATTTTTTTTTTTTTTTTTGGAGACAGAGTATTTGTTGCCCTGGTGAGTCCTGTGACATCATAGCTCACAACAACCTCAGACTCCTGGGCTCAAGTGAGTCTCTTGCCTCAGCTTCCTGAGTAGCTGGGATTACAGGCACTAGCCACAAACCCTGGCTATTTTTTAGAGACGGTGTATCACGCAAGTTCAGGCTGGTCTCGAATTCATGAGCTCAGGCAGTTCACCCGCCTCATTCTCCCAGAATGCTAGGATCACAGGCACGAGCCACCACTCCTGGCTGTGTTAACATTTTAAAAAACACATCAACCCAAACTATACTGAACAGGAAAAATAAAGGAAGTAGAACTTTAGGAGTTCTGTAGTGGAAATTAATTTTTTTTTTTTTTTGAGACAGAGTCTCAAGCTGTTGCCCTCGGTAGAGTGCTGTGGTGTTACAGCAACCTCAAAATCTTGGGCTCAAGCGATTTCTTTTGCCTCAGCCTCCCAAGTAGCTGGGACTATAGGCGCCCACCACAATGCCTGGCTATTTTTTGTTGCAGTTGTAATTGTTGTTTAGCTGGCCCGGGCTGGGTTCGAACCCACTTGCCTCAGTATATGTGATTGGCTCTGTAACCACAGTGCCTATGGGTGTTGAACCTGGAAATTAATTCATAAAATTAGAATTCATTGTGCTCAGGACTATAAGAATATGTATGGCTAGCGTAAGGGCATAGCAAACAAGCGGCCAGTGTTAAGTTCTTGAAAATAGTCTTATTTGTTTAACTAGTCCCTTGCTGAGATATTTATTAATCTTGGGCTGTTTACCTAAAGAGTAAAAGTTAAGTCAAATGAGAAATTAGACAAAGTGGCTAAAATATAAATATATAAAATCAATATTAACAGTGACTCATTAAGATGTACTTTAGTCTGGGCAAGGTGGCTCACACCTGTAATCCTAGCCATCTGGGAGGCCCAGGTGGGTGGTTAGCCTGAGCTCACAAGTTTGAGACCAACCTGAGCAAAAGCGAGACCTCTGTCTCTATTAAAAAGAAAAACTTAGCCGGGCATTGTTGGCGGGCGCCTGTAGTCCCAGCCACTCAGGAGGCTGAGACGAGAGAATCACCTAAGCCCAGGAGTTGGAGGTTGCTGTGAGCTGTATGATGCCACAGCATTCTACTGGGGGCAATAAAGTAAGACTCTGTCTCAAAAAAAAAAAAAGAAAAAAACTGAGGCAAGAAGATTGCTTGACCCCAAGAGGTGGAGGTTGCTATGAGATTTGAGCCACAGCACTGTACCCAGGGCAACAGCTTGAGACTGTCTCAAAAAAAAAAAAAAAGGTAAAAGATGTACTTTATCACAGTAGTCAAAATAAAGAATATGGCAAGAAATGTGTAACACAGGAGCATTATGATATATTACTGAAGGATATAAAAAGGTGGAATCATTGAGTAGATAGAACCATGTGCCTGGATGGAGAAATGTGATACTGGTTAAATATTGAGTTTATAAAGGACAGTTCTTCTTAAATTAATACATTTAATATAATTCTAGTGTGAGTGAGTAGGAAAGTGGATAAAATATAAAAATTTTAAAATGACAAAAATTATAGCCGGTGGGCGGCACCTCTGTCTCAAAGGAGTAGGACGCTGGCCCCATATGCAGAGGTGGTGGGTTCAAACCCAGCCCTGGTGAAAAACCGCAAAGAAAAAAAAAAAAAATCTAGTTTCTTATGGGCGGTGCCTGTGGCTCAAAGGAGTAGGGCTCCGGCCGCGATGGGTTCAAACCCAGCCCCAGCCAAAAAAAAAAAAAAAAAAACAGCCGGGCCTTGAGTGCCTGTAGTCTCAGCTACTGCGGAGACTGAGGCAAGAGAATTGCTTAAGCCCAAGAGTTAGAGGTTGTTGTGAGTTGTGATGCCATAGCATTCTACTGAGGTCAACATAGTGAAATTAATAAGACAAAAAACAAAAATTAATTCTGGTCCATATTATTAATTTCTAAAATTTGAAATATGAGAACTGAATGAAGACAATTTTTTTTTTTTTTTGTAGAGACAGGTTCACTTTATCACCCACAGCAGAGTGCTGTGGTGTTACCCAGCTCATAGCAACCTTCAACTCCTGGGCTTAAGTGATTCTCTTGCCTGAGCCTCCTGAGTTGCTGGGACTACAGGCACCTGCCACAAAGCCCGGCTATTTTTGTTTGTTGCAGTTTGTCTGGGGCCAGGTTTGAACCCACCCCCCTGGATATATGGGGCCGGCACTCTACTCACTGAGTTACAGGCGCTGCTCGGAACAGCATGCTTTTATATTAACAAAATAATTCATCTTTTCAAGAATTATGGCTATAAGGAACATTTTCTTAAAGTAGATTATTATTATTAACCCCACTAAAGGAATAATTCACTAAAATGGGCACCAGTGCAGTGTTGATGCTAGAAGGTTTTGCACTGTTACATATCTTTATAAATGTTGATCTAATTTCAGATACTTTATTTTGTTCAGTCAGGTCAATTCAGTGAAGATATGATACCCACAGTGGGCTTCAACATGAGGAAAGTAACTAAAGGTAACGTCACAATAAAGGTACGTCAGCTTCTTGTCATACTTACTTTTAGTTTTTAGCAAGAAGTATTTTATTTGGAACGTGGTATTATATTATTTTATGAATAATATTTTATGTTGGAAAATTATATTTAAAATTTTGGTAATTTAGTATTATATTTGTGGCAGCAAATTCTGTATTGCAGTTTTTCTTTTCTTTACTACTAAGTCCTAAAAGTGAAAATACAAGTTTGGGGCTCGGCACCTGTGGCTCAAGCGGCTAATGCACCAGCCACATACACTGGAGCTGGTGGGTTAATATCCAGCCTGGCCCACCAATCAACAATGATGGCTGCAACCAAATAATAGCTGGGCGTTGTGGTGGGCCCCTGTAGTCCCACTTACTTGGGAGGCAGAGGCAAGAGAATCACTTGAGCCCAGGAGTTGGAGGTTGCTATGAGCTGTGATGCCACGGCACTCTGTCTAGGGCAATAGCTTGAGGCTCTGTCTCAAAAAAAGAGAAAATACAAGATTGGAAAAAGTTAACTAGTTGTTTACCTAGTTTTTTTTTTTTTTTTGAGACAGAGCCTCAAGCTGTCACCTTGGATAGAGTGCTGTGGCATCACAGCTCACAGCAACCTCCAACTCCTGGGCTCAAGCAGTTCTCCTGCCTCCGCCTCCCAAGTAGCTGGGATTATAGGCACCTGCCACAACGCCCGGCTATTTTTTAGTTGCAGCCATCATTGTTGTTTGGTGGGCCCAGGCTGGGTTCGAACCTGCCTGCTCAGGTGTATGTGGCTGGCGCCATAGCCTGTGAGCCACAGGCACTGAGCCTGTTTGACTAGTTTTATGTTTAGAATGAGTTAGACAAGTTTAAATCATAGTTTGTTAGACTGTTTATTGGGGGCAATATTTTAGCATTTTTGTATTGTTTTGGTTTTGTTTCAGTATTTTACGGATGTTTACTTTCCTGGCCTGTGCCTTAGTGGCCCTTTGCCCAACTCTTGTGGTTCACAAGCTGTTCACTGAACTCTTTCTGTGGCTCATATAATGAAGCTGTTAATTTAGTCATGTGTATGTCTGTGAATATTACCAGTGCATATAATTAAATTGCTTCATGCTGGTCTATACCATGACTTGAGTCATTTATGTACCCTACTTCTCAGGGTGTGTCTGGCGTGAATAGACATAATAATAAAATTATGCTGGACAGTGACTTTCATACAGGTAATTTTATACAAGAAAAACACCTAGGTAGGAATAGTGGCTATTTGTTTACAGTGCAATTTCAAAGATTGGATATTAATGTATACCAAATCAGACAACTAAAATTTTATAGATTCTGAACTGTTACTTTTCTGCATTAAATGTATTTAAATCTGGATGATGAGGCGGCGCCTGTGGCTTAAGGAGTAGGGTGCCGGCCCCATATACTGGAGGTGGCAGGTTCAAACCCAGCCCCGGCCAAAAACTGAAAGAAAAAAAAAAATCTGGATGACATGTGGTAGCCTATGGGTTAATAGGCAAAGAAAGTATTACACATAAACCAAATCTTTGCGCTAGTAGAATTTTAGATCTAGTGCAAACATAAAATACAAACTTCAAGTTTAGGAGTGGCGCCAAGAATTCCTAGAGTAAAAGCTGGTTTGAACTCAGGGTTTTCAGGAGCACCTTGGCTGTAACGTTACAGAAATGAGTATATCTTCCTGATCATTCTTCTTTCCTGGTGCTACTTCCCCTGTCAGTGAATTTATTTGAAGTATCTTTATTAAGAATTGTATTGTCTTGATTTGAAGATCTGGGACATAGGAGGACAGCCCCGATTTCAAAGCATGTGGTAACGGTATTGCAGAGGAGTCAATGCTATTGTGTAAGCTTTTCTTTCTTTCTTTCTTTTTAAGTCCATTTAGGCTTCAGATAAGGTTTTAGTACTTCCATTAGGTTTAGTTTTTAATCTAAGACAATAAAAATCTTGCTTAGCTAATATCTTGGTGTAATTCCATTAACATAAAAATTATTTGTGGAATGAGAGCTTTATGTTTTTTATTTATGTAGCTTAGAGCTAAGGGACATATTAATACATTTTTTATTATCATGTATTAGCCTCTGGAAACAGTATAGTTAAAGTATGAGTGCTGAGCCTTTCTTTATCCAGGACTTAGTTTATTTTGCTTAACTATTTCATGAAAATAAATCTTGAGAAAATAAAAAATCTGTAATCCTAATTGACATCATCAAGACATATGGAGAAGGCATGTTGAGATCACTTCATTTTTTTTAAAGTTACATGATAGATGCTGCAGATCGTGAAAAGATAGAAGCCTCTCGAAATGAGCTGCATAATCTTCTAGATAAGCCACAGTTACAAGGAATTCCAGTGCTAGTACTTGGAAACAAGAGAGATCTTCCTAATACCTTGGATGAGAAACAGCTAATTGAAAAAATGAATCGGGAAATTTGCTGCTATTCAATTTCTTGCAAAGAAAAGGATAATATAGATATCACGCTTCAGTGGCTTATTCAACATTCAAAATCTAGAAGAAGCTGAAGTATCTCCTGAAGTCTTCCAGTCCTTCTTGGCTATAAT
>CAUYON010056163.1:0-12006 GCA_963573935.1 Arctocebus calabarensis
TAAATAACAAAGTTCAAACTATCATAAACTCATAGACCACAATGATTTTACAAGACAAGGAGGTCCAGAAATCTTACAGACAATAAAAAAAGAAGAAATATTTCAATATCATTCTACTTGATCTGGATACAGCTGATAATGAAATTGGAGAAAATATATTGTTGTAAAGGGAAATTTTTAACTAACGGTTTTGACTTGAAAACTTCAGGCCAAACATATATTGCACGGTCTATAAACTTGTTAGTGTTAGTCACAAGCTGAGATTCTGCCTGGGCAGGAAAACCCACATTCCAAGGAAACCTCAGTGCTGACTGCGCCATGTGCTCGGCCTGACCCCGAATGGTGGGAAACACAGAGCGAGCTGCCTACGGTGCCCTGTGCCAGGAGGGAACAGCATGGACCTGGTCTCTCTCTCTCCCTCCTTCCTCCCCCTCGCTGCCTCTCTCTCCTCCAGTTCTGCACATTATCTTGAGTCATGGAATGGGTCTGGGTACTCTTAGGGACAGTTGCAGTTAAGAGAGAAGAAAGCTGGAGTGGCAGACCCTACCTGCCTTTGGTAAATGTTCATTTTCTCTTTCCTGCTATGATGTTGGCACATCTTTGTGCCAGAGCACGTCAATACTTTGCCCTGAGGGCATTTGTCACAAATAAGAGGACCAGGCTTTGGTTCTTTGGCCTCCCAGAGGAAAGGGGAGAAATCCATGGTCTGGCAGGTTCTTTTCTTTCTTTTTCAGATTGAGTCTCATTATGATGCCCTCGGTAGAGTGCCGTAGCATCACAACTCACAGCAACCTCCAACTCTTGGGCTTAAGTGATTCTCTTGCCTCAGCCTCCCAAGTAGTTGGGACTACAGGCGCCCGCCACCTGCCTGGTGTGGGAGGTTCTTACATGAGACCCTCCTTTAGCCTAATACTGCCAATGGCCCCCTGTCAAGGTAAGTCATATACCCCAAGTCTTCTATCTCCTCCTTGATGCTAGGGGACCTTCAGAAAGGTTGCTGGGTGCTGACTACAGCTGGAATTAAAAAGAAGCAAGAAAAAAAAACTGTCCTGAAGGGGTCTTGGCTGCAGCCCCACCCTCTGCCTTGAGCAGATTTGCAGGCCAGATTACCTTATGGAATCTTAAGCCAGGTAATGGGAGTAAGGTGACCTCGACCACTGGAGTCTCAGGCGCCTGGCAGATGCAAATGCAAAGCCTCTGCACCTCTTTCCCAGGCCTTCCAGGGTCCCTAGACATTGTTTTTCAAGGGCAGTGGCCTTTTCACAGGTACAGGTGGCAAATCAAGAAACAAGGTTCCAGAAGGAAAATCCAGTGAAAATAAGAAACAGCAGAAACAAACTTACATAAGCTTTTAAAAACATGTCAGATCCAAACTGTAAAGCAACTATGCCTGCTATGTTTCAAGAAACAAGCATGAAGTCCAAAGAGAAACACGCTATTCTGTTACGTAGCTCAGCAGGTAAATGATTCCTTCAGAAATCGGAATTCTTCCTTTCTACCCTGCCATCCATCCTCAGCACCTTACGTGTCTTCCACTGGCTCTCCTCATGGTCACAAGATGGCTGCAGCAGCTTCAGGGTTCACAACCACACAACTCCAGAGGCAAAAATGGGAAACAGTGTTTCTGTGTATCCCTTTTAACTGGGAAGCTTCCTAGCAGCTTTCTCTGCACATTTCATGAGCTGTGATTACATCACACATCCATAGCTAAAGTACCCCACAGGGGAGAAAAGGGGTGAGTTAAACCAATACTCATTCAACCTCTGGCCTAGGGATTGGGACAGCGGTCTTGAAGTCAAGAGCTTGTGGAGGAGGATAAATATCTAAAGAAAACTTAAATCCTACGAGCAAAATATATGTATGTGGCAGAGAAGAGAGAACATAGATGAAGGAATCCACCTGCAACTGCCTCCCTCTCCTGGATCTTCAAAATATACAACTTTGTTGATGACATTTTCTACCCTTTGGCCTCCAGTCATGTGACAGGTGCTCCTGTAAAGTACCACTTTCATTCTCCTCTGCCACATAGTTATTCAGACACGTATTGGGCAGGTTCATGCTGTTGTTGTCCTTGGATTTGATTGTTGACATTGAATGGGATACTCCACTAGCTGTGTTTTCAGGTTCTGTGGTATGTCTTTTGCTTTGTTTTGTTTGGGGGACAGAGTCTCGCTTTATCATCCTTGATAGAGTGTCGTGGCATCATAGTTCACAGCAAGCTCAAACTCCTGGGCTCAAGCAATTCTATTGTCTCAGCCTCTCAAGTAGCTAGGACTACAGGCAACTGCCACAGTATCTGGCTATTTTGAGAGATGGGGTTGCACCATTGCTCAGGCTGGTCTCAAACTCCTGAGCTCAAGCAATCCACCCTCCTTAGCCTCCCCGAGTGCTAGGATTATAGGCATCAGCCACTACACCAGGCCTCTGTGGCACGTCTTAAGATGAAATGCCACTGCCAAGGCACAGAATTTAGTCACAAAGTTTCAATTCTATATGAATTAATCAAGGAGAATGTATTGTCAAGTACTGAATTTTGACTTTTAAAGGGTTAAAATATACTTGCGAAAGCCTGGAGAAGAGCATTAGAGTCAGTGGGTGAATGATGGAGAAGGGAGACAGGCAATGAAGGCCTTCCTGGGGTTACCAGAACAATACAGATCTTGACATTTCAAAGGTCTATCTCGTCCACTTCCTTTACTCTTGGTCCAGCATGGCCAAGGAGAAACACCGCGGTGCACTGTGCAGAAAGTACTCCTCCAAGGTCAGGGACGATCATACAGTCCCAGCACCCACCTGGTGCTGGCACACTGAGCCCTCTCTGGCAATAACCCGGGTTCACCATGTGCACCTGTTGTGTTGGTGTAATTACTAACAGACCTCCTTTCACTCTAAGAAGTGTCTGAGTTTGGAAGAGAAGTTATATTTAAGAGCAGTCACTCTTCTCATCACCCAAACCCTATATAGATGATTTATGGCCTTATCTCAACTATTTAATTATTCTACATCTTTCCTGGGAGAGTCATTACTGAGTGTGGAGTTAAGATGGTCCCTGAGGCCCTTGCCCCTAACACAAGGCTGTGGCTGCCTTTCTGGGCCCTGCATTTAGGGTGTTGTCAGTTTCTGTTTTTATTATCGCAGCTTTCTCTTCCTTTTATTACAGGTCAATTTTGCCCTGTTATTCAGTATTCTTGCCTAACTCTTCTAGCCCCCACCTCTCTCTCTCTACTTCTACCTGGGATAAATTATTATTATTATTTGAAACAGAGTCTCACTTTGTCGCCCTGGGTAGAGTGCCATAGCATTGTAGCTCACGGCAACTTCAAACTCTTGCGCTCAAACAATAGTCTTGCCTCAGTCTCTGGAGTAGCTGGGACTACAGGCACTGGCCACAATGCCCGGCTGGTTTTTAGAGTCGGGGTCTCACTCTCGTTCAGGCTGGTTTTGAACTTGTGAGCTCAAGCGGTCTACCCACCTCGGCCTCCCAGAGTGAACCTGGTATAAATTATTAATCCTGTATACCAGACTTGCCAACTGGGAAGTTCCATTCTCCAGAGACTTAACAGCTGTTTGCCAGAATTCTGGCTTTGAGGGAAAAGTAAATTTGAACACTCCTGATAACCTGCCCACCTCCAAAATGTCATGGTGCTAGATGACAAAACATGGCACTCTGTAATGCAACACACTGTTGTGAACTGGGTTGAAGCCCTAACCCCTAGTGTGACTGTGTTTGGATATGGGCCTTTAAGGAGGTAATTGGGGTAAATGAGGTCTGTAGGTTTGATCCTAATTCAACAGGCTTTCCAGGAGAAGTAAGAGACACAGTGGTGCATAGTCACAGAGGGAAGTCCAGATGAGGACACAGCAAGAGGACAGACATTTGCAAGCCTCAGCAGAAATCGAACCTGCTGACACCTTGAACTTCCAGTCTCCAGAACTGTGAGAAAAAATGTCTGTTGTTTAAGCCACTCAGTCTGTGGTAATTTATGGCAGGCCTAGCAAACTAATTCACACACAAAACTATAAGATTCACTTCTTTCTCACTAAGAGTTTATCATCTAGTCATGAATCTCAGACACAGAGAAAAGAAAAAAGCCAGGAAATATTTTTGGCCCTGTGGAGTCTCCTTGTTGCTTGACCTTCACCCTTTTTTTTTGAGACAGAGTCTCACTATGTGGCCTTCTGTAGAGTGCTGTGGCATCACAGTTCACAGCAACCACAAACTCTTGGGCTTAAGCAATTCTCTTGCCTCAGTCTCCCAAGTAGCTGGGACTACAGGCACCTGGCAGTTGTCATTGTTGGTTATTTGGCACAGGTGGGGTTCGAACCCTCCAACTTCAGTGTATGGAAGGCTGGTGCTATAACCACTGTGCTACGGGCACTGAGCCTTACCTTCACCTCTTTAAAGTCATCTTTAGCCTGCGTCTTAGTCCTATCTGTGCAAAACTGTCTTTGATATAAGTTGTGGGTCTCTGGCATCCTGTAGCCATTAGTGAACTCCCTTGGGGATTATATGACTAGCCTCCAATATGTTTTCGAGGATTTCCCTTTAATTCTCTAACCAGGCGTCCTCAAACTTTTTAAACAGGGGGCCAACTCACTGTCCCTCATACCGTTGGAGGGCCAGACTACAGTTTAAAAAAAAAAAAAAACAACTATGAACAAATTCCTATGCACACTGCACATATCTTATTTTGAAGTAAAAAACAAAAAGTGAACAAATACAATTCACACCAACTCATGTGACCCTAATGACTCAAGTCCTAAATCTCCAGCCCTGTGGGAGATGCTGGCTCCTGCCCAGAGCCCCTCATGGCAGCTGCTGAGACTGTTGGCCTTCAGGGTTCAGCTGAGTTGGCCTCTAGGCATCACCTGAGGACGAGCTAACATTTTCACTTATCAAAGAAAAATGTTAGGTCATTCTGTTATGATTGCCTGAGGGTTTTCTACATGATACAGTGCATGAAAATAGCCAACGAAAATGTATCAAATGTTAATAGCAACACAGGTTGACTGGACCTAATATTTTTCTTTGATAGGTGGAAACATTAGCTCATCCGAGCTTACATCCTCCTCCCAGGACAGGTCCTCCTTCTTTCCTTCCGGATCACACTGGTTTTCTTGGCTCTCCAACCCCTGTGAGCATCCAAGCTGGTCTGTGCCTTCACTGGCCAGTCTGTTCTCAACACTCTTCCGTCCAGTTCTGTGCATGGCAACCGCCTGACTTCTGCAAGGTTTTGCTAAAGTCTCTGTTCTGAGTGAGCCCCTGCTCTAGTCCCCCTGTAGAGCCCCACCAGCAGCTCCTTCCTACCCCAGCACACCGCTTTCTCCTGTCCTGTGACATTTTCTTTTTTCTCTCCAAAGCGCTCACCCACTTCTAACCTACTGTCTGCATTTTGGTTTGCTGTCTCCCTCCCCCAGAACGTAACCGCCCGAGACAGGAGTCTGTTTTATCCACACAGTGGGTACTCACGAAATCTCTGATGAATTTTTCACCAGCTAAGGGAGGGAAATGATTCCCTTCTTTATTTCTCTGATCTAAGACTCTCTAATATCAGAAAGAGCCAGGATGAAGAAAATGTTGCCTTCTTTACATATTAGAAATTTTAGACTGCCTCAAGTTTAAATGCTGTGAAAGCGGTGGCATAACGCCTAGCATATTTGACAACTGCACCAAATCATTTTTTCACACCTCTTTAGCTGTAAACAACAAAATTGTTTTCAGTAATTACTAAAATGAATTGTTTTTATACTTCATTTTATGCTTATTGTTTGACTCCTTTAGTTTAAAACAACTAATAAGAAATTTCCATTTAAAGATGGAATTCAGGGCTTGGTGCCTGTGGCTCAACGGGCTAAGGCGCCAGCCACATACACCTGAGCTGGTGGGTTTGAATCCAGCCTGGGCCCGCCAAACAATGACAGCTGCAACCAAAAAATGGCCAGGTGTTGTGGCAGGTGCCTGTAGTCCCACTTACTTGGGAGGCAGAGGCAGGAGACTCACTCGAGCCCAGGAATTGAAGGTTGCTGTGAGCTGTGATGCCACAGCACTCTATCTAGGGTGACAGCTTGAGGCTCTGTCTCTAAATAAATAAATAAAGATGGAATTCAGGCTTGGCGCCCATAGCTCAGTGGTTAGGGTGCCAGCCACATAACACTGAGGCTGGTAGGTTGGAAACCAGCTTAGGTAGGCTAAACAACAATGACAACTACAAAAAAAAAAAATAGCTGGGCATTGTGGCAGGTGCTGCAGTCCCCTCAACTTGGGAGGCTGAGACAAAGAGAATTGCTTAAGCCCAAGAACTTGAGGTTGCTGTGAGCTGTGATGCCACAGCACTCTACTGAGAGTGACATAGTGAGACTCTGTCTTAAAACAAATAAATAAATAAGGAATTCAAATTCTATAAGTATATCACATATGAACTAACATTCTAACTTATCAAAGAAAAATATTAGGTCCAGCCAACATTAGAAAAGAGGAGTATGGAAGAATTTGTAGATACATTTTAAAAGCTTCTACATATGGCAGTTATCTAGAATCAACAGATTGGTGGGGGAGGGCATTCTCTTCACTGGTACTGTTTAAAACTGCTAGCCCAAGCTGATAATAAAAAGCAGACCATCTTTTAAGCATTTTTCTTGTTCACAGATGATTTTTCTTTGTTGTTGGCACCTTGCAGAGCACCATTTCCCTGTCCTTGGTAAACCTCTGAATAGAAGGTTGTTGATTGTAGAAGGGTGTTATGGTTGAATTGTGTCCCTCCCACCCTCAAACACACAAAAGGATCGGTTAAGATCCTAACTCCCAGTACCTCAGAATGTGACCTTATTTGCAAATAGGGTCATTGCAGATGTAATTAGTTATGATGAGGTCATACCAGAGTAGGGGGCCCCAATTCAATATGACTTGTGTCCTTACAAAGAGAGGGGACACAGATACAGCCACACAGGGACACCACCATGTGATGACAGGGGCAGAGACTGGAATGATGCCTTTACAAGCCAAAGGCTGCCGAAGATTGCCACTGGCCACCTGGCTAAGAGAAGGGCATAGAATAGATCCTCCTTCCCCCCCACAGAGCCTTCCAGAAGGAACCTACTATGATCTGATTTTGAATGTCTGGCCTCCAGAACTGTGAGGGATAAATTTCTGCTATGGAGGTCCCCTAGTTTTGGTACTTTGTGACAGTAGCCATAGGAAATTGACCCATGGGTCTTCAGAAAACTGCTACATAATCACAGCTTGACAGATATGAGATGGCGAATACAGGGGGGTAGCAGATTATTTGGGGAAGGAACAGTTTGAGAAAAGAAAAAGCCCATCTATTGAGAGTTCTGCTTAGTTATGTTTTTAATATTTGCAGACTCTTTTTCCCCCCTCCTTTTCTTTTTCTTACAAATTCTATGTCAGATAATACTTGCAGGTTCTGTATGATTGCCTGAGGGTTTTCTGCATAATTCAATGGATTAAATAGCCAATAAAAATGTATCAAATGTTATTAGCTACACATTAACTGTTAACATACTTAGGTTGGCTGGACCTAATATTTTTCTTTGATAAATGAAAGTGTTAGTTCATACAAGATATATTAACAGAATTTGAATTAGATCTTTACATGGAAATTTCCCTGCATCAGTGATGCCGAGAGATAGAAACCAAGTAATCTGTAACTGGTCAGGATTGGTATGAATGCTGATAAAACAAATTCTATCTCCCTGCATTTAGATATAACCAAGGTCAAGGCTCCCCCCAGAGTCAGAGCCAGGGTGGCGTGACTGCCCTGTTTTTGTAACCTTGGGGAGTGCCCCAGTCACAAGGGTGCCAGTGGTAAAAGGCCAGTAATGATGGAAGCAACTGTAGGAAATAAAAGATAAGAGGGACCCTTTCGCCTTCCTGTGGCAGGTGCAGGGATCCGAGCATCTCCTCCTTAGAAACTCCTTCTTAATTAAGCTTCCTAAACACCTCCTTTAAAACTCCATTTTCTGTTAGGAAAATGAAGGTGGAAAGATGGATGGTGGCAAGGCCCGGGTTCCAAGAAGGATCCTATCTGCAGTCTTTGAGAGCAGGACGAGTGGAGGACTGAGGTGTTCCTCGAGGAGTAACCCAGCTACTTCATCTGCAGTTTCACTTTTTGGGTCAAGTAGGGGTTGCACTATCAGATTTCCACACCCTTCCACTCCCACTGTTTTCTGACTCTGGTTTTAAACAGGTTTATCCAGGCAGCTCAGAAGCTCTCTCTAGTTCCTCCCTTCATTTCAGAACAGTTATTTCTCCATTCTTGACATAACTTTTCCAGATAAAGGACTCTTGACAGTACTCAGTGGTTAACATCCATCTTGTCTTAGCTTGGGCCGCCTGTGACAGTCCATGGATGTCATTTTGTCATATGGTTGCTGATTCAACTTTAAAGCATGTAGAACTACTTGGAAAACATCAACCTTTGAGAAAGTCTGGTGAGTTTTATTTTCCTAAAGCTTTTTTTTTGCAGTTTTTTTGGCCGGGGCTGGGTTTAAACCTGCCATCTCCGGCATATGGGGCCGGCGTCCCACTCCTTTGAGCCACAGGCACTGCCCATATTTTCCCAAAGCTTTTTAAAGAATAAAAATGATTTTGCATTGTATTGTTTCTCACTCTCGTTTATTTTTAATTAAATTCTTTTTCTGATTATAATTTAGTACATATTTATTGTTGAAAATGTGGAGAACAGAGAATTTTATAATGTCTATTTAATATGCAAATAAAAATTGTTAGTAATACCTCCACTCAGAGATAATTGCTATTAACATTTGATATATCTTTATAGGCTGTTTTTATGCATTTATATACATGCTTGCTTTTAACAAAATCATTGTACTATATACTTTTGTTGCCTAGTTTTTCCCACTTAATATCATATCATGAGATTTTTTTGTAATTAAACTTTCCATAAAAATATAAAATGGTCTTTTTCATTTCCTTTTTTTTCTTTTACTTTCTCACTCTTTTTTTTTTTTGAGACAGAGGCTCACTCTGTTGCTTGGGCTAGAATGCAGTGGTGTTGTCATAGCTCACAGCAACCTCAAACTTCTGGGCTCAAGATATCCTCCTGCCTCAGTTTCCTGAGTAGCTAGAAATATACTATGCCCAGCTAATTTAAAAAAAAATTTTTTTTTTTTTAGACAGAGTGTCAAGCTGTCAGCCTGGGTAGAGTGCTGTGACATCATAGCTCACAGCAACCTCCAACTCGGGCTCAAGTGATCCTTTTGCCTCAGATTTTCTATTTGTTTTCTATTTCTAAAGTAGAGACGGGGTCTCACTTTTACTTAGACTAGTCTTGAACTTGTGAGCTCAAGCAATCCACCTGCCTCAGCCTCCCAGAGTGCTAGAATTACAGGCGTAAGCCACTGCACCCGGCTGTAAAAATTTTTTTGTCCAGATGTGGGTCTTGCTATATTGCTCAGGCTGGTCTCAAACTGCTGGCCTCAAGTGATCCTCCTCTGTTGGTCTTCCAAAGGTCTACAATTACAGGCCTGAGCCACTAACATCTGTCCTATAATGGCTTTTTCTAAGCATATAATTATATGTATGCATGATCCCTATTGTCTATATATATATACATATATATGTCAGTGTGTATATATATATATAGTTATAGTTACATACTAGTATATATTTAGATATTTTCAAATTATAAACACTTTTCTGATAAAAATTGAGCCAGCTAAACTACTATTTAAATTCATATTATTTCATCGGTAGGACTTGCCATGCAGACAATGTGTAATGATTTTAATGCATATTGTTAAATTATTACTCTGAAAAAACTTTGGCCAGTTACTTTTTACTAGTAGCGTAAGACACTTTGTTTATCTCACCTTAGGCTGTCCAGACGAATTTTATATTAACAAAATCTCTGTCCATTTTGAAAGGTGACACCTTAATTCTTATCCTACTGTGTGTGTATTTGATTGTTAGTAAAGTTGAACATTTTTTTCCTCTTCTGTTTGAGAATAAAATTTCGTATGAAATTACAATTAGTTTGAGAGTTACACATTTTAGACTGGTTTTATGAATAAAGGCTTTTCCATTTCTGTCATTATTATACATCATATTTGGATATTGTTTGTAATCATCGTTTGTTGAATGTTCTGGCACACATTTATTTTAAGTGATTCAGCAAGACAGAGCATATTGTCATAAACTCAGTCTCCTAGAAAATAATTATTCTCTGTGATTTCCAAAGGCAAAGTCAGTGTATAATTCCCTAATTTGGAGGTCATGGACAGAATCACCTCGTGTGATTTATTTTACAAAGGTTTACCTGTGCCAGCCATAGTTCCAGGCATAGACATGGTCATGCATGAGTTAGCCATAGTCCCGTGTGCACGGAGCTTACATTCTAGTTCAGGGCATACCTTTAACCTACAAAGGTAAACATACAAACAAACATAATAACATAGAATATGAACTATTAAAAGAAATTGAACACCACGCTGTTGAACTACAGAACGACAGAACTCACTTTCTATTTTGAGTGAGATAGTCGGAGAAAACTTCGCAAAGGTGACATTTCAGTTGACAATTAAAAGCAGGGAAGTGACTTTGGCACAAGTGGCAAAGTCGTGTGGCAATCCTGATGAGGGAGGGCGTTTGGCTGGACAAGGATACATACAGAATGGACAGTGGGTAAATCCTTTGTGGTTTTTCAGGCCGTGGTGAGCAGGTTGACTTTTTTTCTGAACTCGATAGGCAAGCCACCAAAGGTTTCAGACAATCATGCTTTGTTGCTGTGTGGAGAACGGGTTAAAGAATAGAGAAACTGCAGCAATGCAGGGGAGAGACAGTGGTGGCCTGGGGTAAGAAGCTAGAGAGGGAAGGGGTGGGCCAGCCTTCTAAAGTGGTCTATACTGTGGAGTTAACATGCCTGGGAATTTAACATACTCTGCTGGCTGTAAACCCTTGCCTCCAGCTATACCCAAGCCCATTAAAGTTTGAGTTAACTCTTCTGCAGAGGAAATGTCAAGTTGGGGCAGTGGCCAGGTTGTCCCCTGAAACTTCTCAAAGACAGTATTATGTGTGTCTCATCAAGCAAGATTTAGATTAAAATCCAAACATCACTCTACTATTCAGCCATAAAAAAGATTGAGACTTTCCATCGTTTGTATTAACCTGGATGGAGCCGAAACACATTCTTCTTAGTAAAGTATCACAAGAATGGAAAAGCAAGTATCCGGCTCGGCAGCTGTGGCTCAAGCGGCTAAAGCGCCAGCCACATACACCTGAGTAGACAGGTTCGAATCCAGCCCGGGTCGCCAAACAACAATGACGGCTGCAACCAAAAAATAGCCAGGTGTTGTGGCAGGTGCCTGTAGTCCCAGGTACTTGGGAGGCGGAGGCAGGAGACTCACTTGAGCCCAGGAGTTGGAGGTTGCTGTGAGCTGTGATGCCGCGGCACTCTACCCAGGGTGATAGCTTGAGGCTCTGTCTCAAAAAAAAAAAAAAAAAGGAAAAGCAAGTATCCAATATACTCAACACTAATAGGAAATCAATAGATGATCTAATACACGCCATACGCATAACAGAAAATACACATAATAGAAAAACTCAATTGGGGGGAGGGGGAGCAAGGGAGGGCAGAGAGAGGAGGGGGGATGGGTGTGCTCCCGCTGAATGGGCACAATGAAGGGTATGTGGCACACCTTGGCTCCAGGACACAACTACAAGAGGGACTCTACCTGACAAATGCAAACATGGTGACCCAGATTTTTGTACCCTCACATTAATCTGAAAGAAAAAAATAATAGTTTTAAAAAATAAAATAAAATCCAAATGTTACTGAATACCCACCATGTATCAGAGCCTGTTCTGGGACCTTCCACATAGGTCCTATTCCACCTACAGTGGTAGGAAATCAAACCACATGTCAGACAGTACACAAATCAAATTTGAGCTTTCATCCTACTGCTTTTAAAATGCAGAATATAAATGTCTTCATATAGTGATTAAAAGGCCATGAAGGCTATGTTAAA
>CAUYON010056164.1:0-21297 GCA_963573935.1 Arctocebus calabarensis
ACTTCCAGGAGTCTTGTGGTGGAGTCTTTGGGGTTCTCTAAGTATAGGATCATGTCATCAGCAAAGAGGGAGAGTTTGACTTCCTCTGCTCCCATTTGGATACCCTTTATTTCCTTGTCTTGCCTAATTGTATTGGCCAGCCCTTCCAGCACTACGTTGAATAGTAATGGTGACAGGGGACAACCTTGTCTGGTTCCAGTTGATTTTTTAAAATTTTGTTGAGACTTGTTTTGTGGCCTAACACATGATCTATCCTGGAGAATGTTCAATATACAGATGGAATAATGCATATTTTGTAGTAATTTGATGAAATGGTCTGCTAATATCTGTTAGGTCCCGTTGATCTATAGTGTAGTTTATGCCTGATATTTTGTTGCTCATTTGTGGTCTAGCTGATTTGTCTAACGCTAACAGTGGGATGTGGAATTTCTGTGTTATTTATTGTTCTGCAGTGTGTCTGTCAGCTCTAAAACCATTTGTAATATATGGATCTTCTAATGTTAAATATAACAATTTAGAACTGATATCTTTCCTTGATGAATTAATTCCTTTATCATTACATAAATTAATTACATATCATTACATGGTATCTTTGTCTCTTTTTATGTTTTGTTGTTGTTGTTTATTTCTTTCTTTTATTTTCTTTCTTTCTTTTCTTTTTTTTGAGACAGAATCTCACTCTGTTACCCTGGCTGGATAGATTCCCCTGGTGTCATCATAGCTCATAGCTATCTCAGTGTCTTGGGCTCAAGTGATCCTCTTGCCTCAGCCTCCTAAGTAGCTAAGACTATAGGCACCCACCATGACACCTGACTAGTTTTTCTATTTTTGGTAGAAACAGGGCTCACTCTTGCTCAGGCTGGTGTCGAACTCCTGAGTTCAAGCAATCCATCTGCCTCAGCCTCCCAAAGTGCTAGGATTATAGGCATGAGCCACCCTTCCTGGCCACTTTTTATATTTTTTTACCTAAAGTCTGCATTATCTGATACAAATCCACTTATTACTGCTCATTTTTAGTTTATCTTTCATGGAATACCTTGTCCATCTCTTCCCAAGTCTATCTTTATAGGTAGGGTGAATTTCATGTCATTTGCTTATTTCACTTAACATAACATCTCCAGGTTTATCTATATTGTTGAAAATGGCAGGATTTCCCTCCTTTTTAATGGCTGAATAGTATTCTGTTTTGTGTGTGTATAGGTATATATATCCAACATTTCATTATTTATTATTCTATTGATAAACATTTAGGTTGATTCCTCATCTTGCCTATTGTGAATAATACTGCAAAAACCAAGGAAGATCAGATATATCTTCAACATACTGATTTTTTATTTCCTCTGTATATACCCAGTAGCAGGATGACTGAACTATACGGAATCCTTTTTTTGTTAATTTTACAAAAATGTAAGAGGTACAAGTGTTTTGTTTATTTGTTTGTTTTTTTGTTTTGTTACATGGATGAATTGTATCATGAAGAAGTCAGGGCTTTCAGAGTACCCATCATCAGAATGGTGCACATTATACCCAAGAGGTAGAGTTTCATTCTTCATAAGTCCCCACACTCTGCTTTCTTGGTTCTCAATGTCTTTAACACAACTTTATGAGCACATATGCCCACATGTACTATTTGTTCTTTCATTTCTGAGTTGCTTCAATTAAGATAATGGTCTCCAGTTCCATCCAAGTTGCTGCAAAGAAATTATTTAATTCCTTTTTATGGTTGAGTAGTACATTTTCATTACCCACTAATCAGTTGATTGACACTTAGGTTCATTCCATATATTTGCAATTGTAAATTGTGCTGCAATAAACATTGGGGGACATATATCTTTTTGATATAATGATGTTTTTTTCTTCTGGGTGTGTAGTCATGGGATTGCCAGGTCAAATGGTAGGTTTACTTGCATGTCTTTGAGGCCATGGTAGTTATACTAGTTTACATTCTTACCAACATTGTATAAGCATTCTCTATTCACTACATCTGGGCCAATAGCTATTGTTTTTGACTTTTTGATAATGCCAATTCTGACATAAGTAAGGTGCTATCTCAGTGTGGTTTTAATTTGCATTTTCCTCATTGTTAGAGGTACTGGGCACTATTTTCATGTTTGTTGGTCATTTGTCTGTCTGCTTTTGAAAGACTTCTGTTCATAGATTTTGCCTACTTTTGGATGGGTGTGTTTTTCTGATGATTATTTGATCTCTTTGTAAAGTTTGGATATTAGTCCGTTTTCAGGTGTGCAGTTGGTGAATATTTTCTCCCATTATGTAGGTTGTCTCTTCACTATGTTTATTATTTCCCTTGCTATGCAGAAGATTTTTAATTTAATTAAGCTCTATTTATTTTTATTGTTGCTATATTTGCCTTTGTAGTCTTAGTCATAAATTCTTTGCCTAAGCCAATATCTAAAAGAGTTTCTTCTACATTTTCATCTAGAAATTTTTATATATTTATACCTTACATTTAAGGCTGTAATCAATATTGAATTAATTTTTTACAAATGGTAAGAAATGGGTGTCCTCTTTCATTCTTCTTCTGCGGCTATCCAATTTTCCCAGCACTTGTATCTGAATAGGGCTTCCTTACCCCAGGGTATGTTGTCAAAGATCAGTTAGGTTGTAGATAGATGGTTTTATTTCTGGGGTTTCTATTCTGTTCCATTGGTCTATGAGTCTTCTCTTATATCAGTACCAATTGTTTTGTTACTACAGCCTTATAGTATAATTTGAAGTCAGGTAACATGATGCCTTCAGAAACAAGAGTACCCACCATTACCATTTTTATTCAACATTGTGTTATAAGTTACCTCCAGAATACTCAGGCAAGAGGAAGAAATAAATGGCACCCAAATTAGGAAAGAGGAGATCAAACTGTCCCTGTTTTCTGACTATATGCTCTTGTAAGTAAAAAACCCTGAAACAACCAAAAGACTCTCTGTCTTCTAATGAATAACAGTCAAGCTGAGTGTCAAAGCAAGAACTCAATACCATTCACAATAGCTAAAAATAAAATAAAATAAAATACCAAAGAATATACTTAACTAATGAGGTTACATATCTCTACAAGGAGAACTACAAAACACTGAGAAGAAAAGTCACAGATGATACAAACAAATGGAAAAACATCCCCTGCTCATGGATTGTTAGAATCAACATCTTTAGCCTGAGTGTGGTGACTCACACCTGTAATCCTAGCAATCTGGGAGGCAAAGGAGTGTGGATTGCCTGAGCTCACAGGTTTGAGACCAGCCTGAGCCAGAGAGAGACTCCATCTCTAAAAATAGCTGGGTGTCATGGCAGGCACCTGTAATCCCAGCTACTCAGGAAGCTGAGGCAAGAGAATCACTTGAGCTCAAGAGTCTGTGGCTGCTGTGAGCTGTGAGGATGCCATGGCACTCTACTGAGGATGACAGGTGAAATTCTGTCTCAAAACAAACAAACAAAAAAAGAATCAACATCATTAAAATGTCCATACTATTCAAAGTGATTTACAATTTCAAGGAAGCCCTGTCAAAATACCAATGTCATATTTCACAAATATAAAAAAATAATTCTAAGCTTCATTTAGAACCAAAAGGAACTCAAATAGCCAGATAAATCAAAGGTAAAAAGAACAGTTAATTCTGTAAATAATCTTCTTACTCTTCTTCTTTTCTGTTCTTAAAATCCTATGATTCATTCATTTGCCCTTTAGATGCTCTCCCACAAATAATGAAAAATGTCTTTATTTCTTTTCATTCTTTTTTTCTCCTCATATATTTTCAAATAACCTATTTTGTGTTCATAGTTTCTTTTTTCTGCTTCATCAGTTCTGCCACTGATGCTTCCTCTTGCATTTTTCCTTTTGTTCATTATATTGTTAACCTCTAAAATGTCTGTTTATTTTTTTCTTATAATATCAGTTTCAGTCTAAACATTCTCATTCTGCTCACTTGTTTTCCTTATTTTGTTGAATTGTTTCTCTGTATTTTCTAGAAATTTTCTTGACCTTCCATTAACATTTATTTTTATTTCTTTCTTGAGTTCATACCACTCCATTTCTTTGGGATATGTCACTGGCACTTTATTTTCTACCTTTGTATAGCATTTCAAAATACTGGTACTATAAAAAATAAAAGTCAAAACATGGGAATGAATTTAGCATTTCTTGTTCAATGTCAATTTATTACCTCACTAACTGAGCAAAGATAATATTTTTTCTAACTAAATAACTTCTTGGCAGTGAACAAAGAGTAAGTATAATTGCTTAACAACACAATGGAAAGTTATACTGGAAAGATTTAGTGGAAAGCAGAGTGACCAGACATTAGTTACAGAAGAAATTGATATTTGATTGCAAAATATTAAGACTACGTAAGTCTCACTGAAGTCTTTTTACTAAGAGAAATTTTTAACTCTTTTTAGTGTGACACGTGAAAAAGGATGAGCAAAATCTGCAGTCAAGATGGTAGGACTCAAGTTTATGCTGCTTTCTTGTCACACATTCTGGGACATGTTATGGCACTCAGCAATAATTTTCTCCTCTTGCAAATAGGAAAGGTACTAATTTCTACCCTGTGACTGTTGATTTAAATCATAGCCCAATCCCTGGCATATATTATGTGTTCAAATATATTTAAATTAACAAACAAATTTATGTTGAAAAATATATAAATAATATAATTTATATGTAGCTCTTACCAAACTAGCTGTCACATAAATTAAGCATTTAAAAAATGGTAATTGATGCTAGCCAACATTAATATCATATATATTCATATATGTGTATAGGTATTCATGTCTATAAATTAGATATATTACATTATAACTACTATAAAAATGAATGCATTCCCTATGTATGCATATATGTGTGTGTGTGTAATTTAAAGAGGGTGCCAAAATAGGTATACACATTTTAAGAAAGGAAAAAACTGTGTTAACATTGTAATGCTGAAGTTATGTTTAACTTTTGCAATTACCAGAGAGACAAGATACAATATATGGATAACAAATGTTATCAGTATATATTGAGTATTACAATTTTACTACAGTGTTTTCCTTTCTTAAAATGTGTACACATTTTTTGGCATCCTCTGTGTATGGATTGTATGTGTGTGTGTATATATATAGTTTTTGAAAGAAGAATTAGAATGGGCAGGCCAAGATGGCAGAATAGGACTTTCCACAATCATCCCCCTGCAGAAACATCAATTTGAACATCTATCCATGCATGAAAATACCTTCATAAGAGATAAGGAAAGCAAGCCAGAAATCACATTAACTGGTTGTAGCACAGTAATAAGAAATACACATTAAAAAAGTAGAAAGGACAGTTTTACATTTCCCATGTCACCCATTCCCCAATTCTAGGCAACACAGCATTGAAAGATATTGTCTGCTTAGGGAAAAACACAGAAGTGAAGACAAAACTTTTCCTAGGGTCCCAAATCTGGGGCTTCCACAGTTAAATCCAGCACCAGGAAGACACCTGTGGTCCCAAATTCCAGTACAGCACCCAAAGACTTAGTTCCACTTGCCCCAGCAGAAAGTAAGACCCCACAACCCCAGGATTCAAACCTGTCGTGCAGAGTATATTACCAACAATGCACAAATAGTTACTATCTGACCTGTAGTAGAGTTTCCCAGCCCATAATCTAGATATGATAAATACATGGCTTGTGTTTCTCATTATTTTATCCTATCCTGCCCATGGCGGGATTCTTT
The DNA here is from genome assembly GCA_963573935.1 of Arctocebus calabarensis. Lineage (NCBI taxonomy): Eukaryota > Metazoa > Chordata > Mammalia > Primates > Lorisidae > Arctocebus > Arctocebus calabarensis. The sequence continues at coordinate 5,707 of CAUYON010056164.1, forward strand.
AACCATTTCAGAGTCCTTCTCCATCTGCCTTAGAATTCTCATCCACACAGTAGTCTTGGGCAGTTATTGCCTTTCTGGTGAAGTTGGTGCTTTACCCTCAAACTTTTATACCCAGAAGAATTTTGAAGCAATCCCCGTTCATGTTCCCCACCATAATTTTCTAAACTTTTATTGTGTTCTAGTTGATGCCCATTACCAGTATCTGCATATTTTTTCCCTGAGGGCTTTTCCATAGTCACTGAAGTTATCTCTATTCCTACTCTGGTAGGCTAGAAATTCCAAAGAATTATCATCCTTGGGAGCAGCCTCAGTGTATAAATACTCCAGCTCTCTTGCTTTCTTGGTAGGATGATTGAGAGACATTTTTAACAAAACCTCTCAGAGTTTCTCCATGAGGTTAAGCTCAATTTGCTTATTATGGCATCTGGTTTAATGATGCCCCTTTACTGCCGCCTTCCATTTCTCCTGGCCCTCTCCTCTTTTCCGCTAGTGTTTCCTGCATCTCCTAAACAAACTACATGTACTTCAGTCATTGTCTCGGAGTCTGCTTCTAAGGAAACCCCAACCAAGGCTGATTTCAAACCTACTTCTCTGTGGAAGTTATGCTTTAACAAAGACCTCTGACTTAAAGCATCATGAGCTTTACTTTCAAGCCCTCGAAATTGCTGCCTGCAGTTACTCATTTTGAGGAGAGTCCAATTTTGTGTGGTCTGATGTCTTTATTGTTGACTCTGACATTACGGATGGGTCAACCAATTAATTTTCTGACTGGATACTGGGTGCTTTTCAGCTTTCTTTTCCAGATCCCTATTAGTGAAGAGACTTCCTAGGTGCCCTTACAATGGAAAATTCACAACCAATGAACACTTGAATCTTAAGATTTACATTGGCCAGGCAGGTTGTTATTTCAAGTTCTAATAATAACTCCATTTTTCCTCACACCTTGGCAGAAAATGCAGGCAGCTGTGTCCAATTATGCTGAGCACAGCAAACTCAGACCCATAAAAGGGAGGAAACAGGGTGTTTCAGGATGTGAAAAAGTCAACATAATGTAAAGATAATTTCTCAACTGTGTGGTTTACTTACTGTTTTTATTTCTTTTTATTTCTCAAGCCAGTATTAAGTTTTTGGTTCCCAATGTAGGGCAAGAAACATGGTCCTTGTTAATATACAAAAGTTAGAGTCCAAATAAATAAGCTCTATTCCTGGACCAAGCAGCAACTATGGAAAGACCCAGGGTAAATCACTTTCCTTATTCACTATTTAGGAAACTGCATTCAAAAACAGCCCTGTAGCAAGAGAGGAATTTTATTTAAAGTTTATATTGAACTTTGAAATCTAAAAGCAATGTGTAGAAAAAGTCATGGCGGGATAGTTTAATGGGCACATGGGTCCACTTTACATATTGGAGTACAGTGTTTCATGAAGTGATTTATACTTGAGAAAAAATTCTTTGTTTTTCATGATGCAAGGGAAGAAAAGGATTTCTTTTAGTAACTATTCCTCCTTTCACTGTCTCTGGCTTCCCTAGAGAAGTGAGTTCTAACAGCAGCTTGATCTATCACCAAATGGTTCTCATGACGTTTTCTAAGCATTAGTAGAGTTTTCTATGCTGTAGCACACAGCTGACACAACTTTTCTCTTTCCTCTAATAGAAATAATTGATTCCTCTGTTAGCTTTCTCTAATGAGGACCAGTGAGGGATCAGTCCCTGAGATACTTTACAACTGTATCCAAAGCATTCACACACAGTTCTTTTTCATGCTGTCAAAAGTTAGCACTTTATGTTTCTAAGCAATTTTTTGACCCCCTATATAAATTAGATCCCCTATCACACTCATGTGCTTTTCCTTCATTTAACTTTGAGCTGCTTGTGTTATAATCATGTATTCATTTTTTTATTATGTAACTAATGTTTCCTTTTTTGCCCTAGTCTATATGCTCCCAGAGGGAAGGAATTATATTTGTCCAATACTACATATTCTTAGTGCTAAGATGTTTTTTTCTAACAGATGGTAATGTTGAATGATACTAATAACATCTCACATATTCTTAACACTTTCATAGACTATATTTATTAATATATAATTACCATTATTCAACAAAGCTTTATTCCAGAAGGGATAAATATGTATCCCTTGGGATATGTACATATTTGTTATATATAGATGCATATACTACATCCCATCTACATATAAACCATAAATGCATTATTATGTTTGCCTGCACATACATATACATTTAGATGAATTAAATATATGTAGCTGTTTTTCCTTGAAAATGTTCAATCTTCATGAGTTGTCATCAGAGAAAAGAAGCTTGTTGAAGTCTGTTGTTCAAGTTATGTTTATTTGTAACATTTTTTTAGGAGATTAAATTTGTGTTTTTTATTGTTTCAGACTGAGAATGTACAATGCACTGGCTACATTTATATTAGTCACCATGGTTTCCAATACTTCAGAAATTGTCCAAGAAAGGAGTGGAATTTTTCTTACCATGCAAAGATGTTTTTCCCCAACTTGTTTGTGCCCACGTAATGTACCAGTTTGAATCGTCTGCTTTTCTCCTCCCCATCTGTGCTGTTTGCAAGAGGTGGAGAGAAAAAGAAAAAATAAAGAGCAGGTAGAAGAGTTAGACCGAGTCTTCATTCCCGTAGCTGAGTTTCTAATTACACTCTCTGGCTGTATACTGAAGGCTTCTTACACAGTATAGATAGCATCTGTTATGTGTTTTATTTTCCTCAAATCACTCCTACATGAACACGTAACAAGTTTTTTGGAAAAGGCAGGGTAAAGACTCCTGGTTGAGAGGCAGAATTGTCAGAAGAGATTTCATGATGACAGTCTTACTGTTGCTGCTGCTGCTGCTGTTTTTAGTTATTTTTTTTCTGACCTACTGGAAGGATCTGCTTTTGCAGGGATGACTGCCTTTGCTTCTGCTCTAATTACTGAATTGTGTTATTATCTCAATTCTACTAAAAAGGAAAATGCATTTGTCTCTAGGGAATTTGTTACTTACTCTTCATTCTATTGCTTTTAAAAACTGCAGTAACTGTTATTGTCTCCTGATTCCCTCTTAATAGTAGATATCATTTACTGAATATTTACGATGTGATTGGAACTGTGGTCAATATGACAGAGTCAGTATTTACCAAACCCTCGCAAGAATCATGTAAAATAGGTGCAGTTATTATCCCCATTTTATAGATGAGAAAACTGAGCCAGGTTCCAATGTGTGGATCTAGGACTGCAAAACAGTTCTTTATGACATCAGGTATTTATTAATTCATTCATTTGAGAAATATACTGACAACTATGACCTAGGTAATTTTTTAAGTGCTGGAAATACATTAGGAAAAAACATAAACGACCCTCTGACTTCAAGCATCTTCTCTTCCACTGGTCTTCACACATACCTTATTGAAGCAACCCGTTTTGCCAAACAACAGCAGAACTGAGGTATTTAGTTCTCTGTAAATTACTGTCTCTCATGTCAGTAAACTGGCTGGTCTGTTTTTAGAGAAGGAAGCTCTGCTAGACAAGCTTGTCATGTCTCCTCAACTTGTTACTCCTTTCTCCAAGTTTCTGCTATCCATAGGATACTCCTGTGATCGTGGCTGGTTGGCTCAGAAATTTTCAATTCTGGCTGGTCAATCAGAATTTCCTTTTTCTATCTAGAATTTGAAATTAGAAATCAGAGACCCTGCAAGAGACGTCTGTTTGAAGAGAAGTTTAAGTTTGTCTTATACTGTCAATCTTGGCTCTGAGCACCCAAGAGTAGAAGTTTGCCTTAAAAAAGAGAGAGAGAAAGAAAAAGAAGAAAGAGGGTGGGGGCAGGCAAGCAGATGAGCACAGAGAAGCTACAACACAGAATCGTGCGATCCTCACCAAGCACCTGAAATGCTGTCTTAGTTTCTGCTGCTAGGAAAGCTGCATGGGAGAGTTGGTACCAGGACTGGGCTTGGCAAGCAGCTGGCTGGGATGGTACTTTGGACAGGGGTCTGAGGACACTGTCCTCAATGGCAGGTGTAGTCTTGTACACCTAGCAGAGGCTGCAGTACAGTTGAGGAGTAAAGACATTCACCTGTAGTCACCCAGCACGGGACACAAATGGAAGGCGTGAACAGACTCATGCGATACCTCTAAAATCTAAAAGATGCACAAAAATATAAATTATAATGATGATGTGCTGGCCATCCCTGATGCTTTGAAGAGACAGAATAATAAGCCCTGAAGAATAACCAATTTAAAGTAAAATTTGAGGGTTAGTGGGCTTCTTGTGCAGCATACAAAGAGACCCTCATTACCTGCAGCTAGAAGGCAGAGGATTTCATGACCCTGCAGAGAATGTCATTGGCAGATTGGCAGAACTTCAGGGGAAGCTGCAAGTGCAGGCAATCCAGCTGTGCCAAGCGAGGCCCTGAGAGAGATTAGGGTGAAGATACCTGGGTAGGTGTGATTGAGCAGCTTGAACTTTCATATCCCCCATCCCTGGGGCCTTTCCTTTGTTGGAAGGTACCACCCACACTAGCCCAGATTTGCTGGAGGCTATGGAGAGAGCCCAAATGAGGCAAGTGCCTTGTAAGATGATGCTCTTCCTCAGGATCTGCTTCCACCTCCTCTTGTGGTTACCAGACCAATAACAAAGGGCAGATGGCAACATGTGCTGAGCTTGCTGCGCTGTGGGAGGAACTCTTTGCGAAAGTAGCCACAGGACCCTGCTCTCCTGGAGTAAATGGAGTTGACAGAGCAGGAGGTAGGTGGATTCTGAGGGCGAGGGATCAAGAAAGGCAGAATATTACACAGGGTGGTCGAGACCTTGTTATTAAGGAGCACTTGCTGAAGTTATAGAATTTAACATCTTCGTAGGGCTCCGGGAGATGGTCTTAATGTGTTTCTGGGATGAATTTTGGCAGTTTGAGTAAAGGGGTGGCTCAGAAATCCCAGAAATGAAGTGGTGCAGAAATCCCAGGACTGCCATGGCAGACAGCTGAGAAAGGCATCGAGAGGCTCCAAGAAGTGGTGTGCAGGAATGGGTCTACTGTGCAAGGATAGAGCACACCAGGTCACTATGTCCTTGGAGGGAGGACTGAGCATGTCCCATTTACCAAGGTGATAAGAAAGCAGTGATAAGGACGGTGCCAGCAGCACAGGATACTGGGGAAGCTTTCCTCTGGAGGCTGGGCTGATGGTAGTAGATGCTGGCACAGAACTGAGGTCCCTGGAAGCAGTGGGGATAATAAGACTCCAGATTATTAGACACCACCAGGAACACTCAGTCACTGGAAGCAAGGTAGACTTAATGATTCTAATGGGCAGCAGGTTTGGAATAGCAGTTGAGGGCTTTTTACCTCTGAGAATCAACGATGATGTCTATTGAAGTCTTTCCTCCATGGATCACATGCCCCTAAACACTTATCTCAGGCTCATATTCAGGGGACCCAACATAAGAAAACCTCATCTCCAGGCCCCAGCCTAGAACTAAAGCCTGACCAGGCTGTAATCATTCTGAAAGGATAAGAGAGAAACCTTCTCACTTGAAAGTTTAAATCTGAGCTTCTCCAGGAGGTTGCCAGGCAAGGATGGCAGCAGTTGGTATGGATCTTGTCATTATAGAGCCAAAGCAGATGTCTTTCCTCAGCCTGAAATGTTGGCCCCGAAAATGCAGACTGTGCAGGTTGGCGTGGGAGCAGGGCTGCCGTCCTACGGTGACCAGATGGTGCACACTGACTCTCACACACACAGAGTGTGTGGGTTACGCGGGTGGATGAGGCTGAGACCCGGCGAGTCAGATAGTGAGCGTCCAATGTGGTCACAAAGACGGGTCCCCATAAAATATTGTCATAATTGACTTGATGCTTTCTAAGTGGCCTTTTAGTCTGTTTTCTCATTATATCCTATATTATGACAAGGTATTTTTGGTTATACATAAGAGAAACAAAACTTGAATTAAGCTCAGAGTCTAAAAAGGCAACTTGTTAGCACACAGTATCCAAGGAAGGGTTGAACATGCACAACCCAGGATACGCAAACAGATCTGGGAAGGCGAACACTGCCAAGTCCTTCCTCCAGACTCTGGGAACTGCTCGTGGGGTTGAGTCAGGTTCATTCTCTCTCCCTGCAGCCTGGCTTTCTCCTCAAGAAACCAAAGAACGGTACTGGTGACTTCTGAGTTGTGTATTGGTATGGCTTCAGTCTCCAGAAAGAAAAGACCTGCTCCAAAGTACAAAAGTTCCAGTCAATGGAACTGCTTAGTCCATCTTGAGTTAGATGCTTCACCACAGATTAATCAAAGACAGCCGGAGCAGTAGGAGCACCTTTAAACGTGAGATTTGCCCAGGAGCAGGCAGATGCACTCCGCTTGTATTCCACCTGTTTCCACGGTGAAGCTGTAGGCACCCCGAGGACGGCGGAGCAAGCTCCCAGTGCCCCCTCGCTGTGGGAGACACTGAGTCCCAGGTAGAGAACAGACTCCAGAGCTCCAGGGCTCAGACTGGTGTGTGGGAAGGAGCTGCACCCTGGAATCAAAAGGACCAAAAGTTCAAGGAGTAGTTATTCCTTTAACTGTGTGAACAGAAAACAGTCACAGAACTGTTCTTTGTTTCTTCTTTGTAAAATGGAAGAAGTTGCTATCCTGTTTACCTATGACAATGGAAATTCAATGATACATGTAACTTAAAAGAATAGATGCTTTAGGAGAGTCGGCTCTGTAGACAGATAAACCCAGAGTAAAAACTTAATCTGGATTAAGAAGTTAGAAAACTTGTCTCTAGCTATGTAATCTTAGATAAGACCCTTAACTGATCTGAATCTGTTTATTTATCAGTAAAATGAGAATGTTTGTATTTACCTTATTTGTATTTACGTTATTGGGCCACTATGAGAATTAAATGAGATAACATACCTAAAGAAATATAATACCATGGTAATTACTCAATAAATACTATTGACATTATAACAATACTAATAACCATCTCCTGCCAACCTGTGAGTTCATTGAACGGTGGGATTATATTGTATGTAAGTTTGTTTATTGAATTCATTAAATGTTGAGATTATGTTTGATGCATGTTTATTCATGACTATAATGTAATCTCAGGAAAGAACTTGCCATGTTATCCAAACTTAATAATATGTTTTCTGTATCTTAATAACATCATAGCCCACCATTCATTCAGAAAATAAGTATTGATTTTGAAAATATACACATAACACACACACATATACATGTACACATGGTTACATTGTAATTCTGCCCCTAGCATGACCACATTAGAAACTGTTCATTTAACTGATGTATCGCTCAGCACTTCAGTCATTAGGATTATGGGTAATGCTGGTGAATTTGTGTACTGTCAAATCGTATAAATATGCATAGGAACGTGCAATAAAGAACACAATTATCTAGTGCCGTCGCACCTGAAAACTTACGTTACGCCAGTGTATTTGGAGCTTGGATTATTTAGACACACATTCTAGCTCTACATTTCATTCAGAATGTATATAATAGATACACGCTTTCTAAGGATTTTGTAAATAACCATTTTCCATTATCTTTTCTGTTTCTCTGGGTCCATTCGACAGGTTTTCCTGGAATAGAGGAGAAAGGAAACACATGTTAATTTTGTTCGCCTGGGGAAGGTGCTGAAAATGTGTCTCCTGAGGCGCACCTGTTCATTCCTAGCTCTGGCTTTGAGCCACACCTGCCCCAGATTGCTTCATTTCTGGGGAAATAGCCTTGGCTGTTCAATTCCACCTGGAGCAAGGCATGAAAAGATCATTTTAGTTTTAGATGTTGGTTTGTGGAGACTCATCTCTCTCCTTTCACTGGGAGGGTCTTTAACAAGGCATGGCCTCAATAGACTGGATTCCCAGGGCAGTGAGTTTTATACAGGCCTGGAGGAATAAGAAGAGTAAGTAAGAACCTCTCCATAAGCAAAGAAAAATGAGACATTTGTGATTCGCCTGTTTGCAACTGTGCCTCTTTGTTTACAAAACTATGACAATATTTGTATTGAATGGCTTAAAACAGAAATAGTTTTGAAGGAGGCAAAATATAATCCTATAGTTTTGTATCATTTTTTTATTTCTTCTTCCTCTTCTGCCCAATCCCTTCCCTCCTATTAGAGGCTTTTTCTTTCTTTCTTTCCTTCTTTTAAAATTTTTTTTTTATTAAATCATGGTTGTGTACATAAATGCATTCATGGGGTACAATGTGCTGGTTTTATATACAGTCTGAAATATTTTCATCGAACTGGTTGACATAGCTTTCATGGCATTTTCTTAGTTATTGTATACAGACGTTTCTATTCTACATTTAGTAAGTTTCACCTGTACCCTTCTAAGATGCACCCTAAGTGTGGAGCCACCAATTACTCTCCCTTTGCCCTCCCCTCATCCCCCTCGTCTCCCCTCCCTTGTTCCTTTCCCCATATTCTTGTGCTGTAATTGGGTCATAGCCTTCATATGAAAGCTATAAATTAGCTTCATAGTAGGGCTGACGTACATTGGATACTTTTTCTTCCATTCTTGGGATACTTTGCTAAGAAGCCCTATTGGAAGCTTGAAGCAACACTGCTCCTTGAATGCACCCTTTGGAGCCAGGAAGTTCCAAATTGTCTTAGCCTGAGTTTCCCAGAAAGCAGAACACCAAGAAAAGGCTTTTGGGGATGGAGTGTTACTCCAGGGAGCCTGACTGAAGGGACGTGAAGCAGGAAGGAATGTGAACCAATGAGCCAATACCAACACGTGTCATCAAGTGGATCTGATAACTCCATCTCAGGGCCTGTCTTTAGAGTTTATAGATTAGTCAGGACAGGTTATCCAATCAGCCCCCTCTAGACTCTCACTGGCCCAAGTTTCACTCCTGTGGGGCTTTAATTCCCTGACAGTTCCCAGCAGCTTCTGTCACCTCAGCATCCAAAGGAAAGACCTGAAGGCACAAGTGAGTAGACATGAGGTGTGATGCCACCAGGCTGTGCTTGGGTGAAGTTGAGTCCAGCTGGGACAAGTGGCCAGAGACTGATGAGGCCAAGAGTATCTGAAGCGGCACGTGGGAAGGGTTTGATAAACCCATTACTTCATAAGGAGGCATTGTTCTTAAGTAGAAACTGTAATTAGCATGTGTCAATGGGGAGCAATATTACACAAAGGGTAAAATACCGGATATTGAGTTTGGTAAAGGAGGTTTATAATCTTGTCTCTGCCATTCAAAGCCTATGTGACCTTGAGCCACAGCTTTTTCATTTGTGAAACGAGGTTAAGAGAAGGGCCTATTTTATTGGTTTTATTTAAAGTAATTTCTGTGCAGCATTTGGCTCAGTGTCTGATTTCTGATAAGTACTAAAAAATTGGTAGGTATTATTACTATTTTCTACATTTCTGGGGATTATGTTACACATCTGTGGAACAAGATTTGGGGAACAAGATTTTATTTGCAAATCCCTGGAATAATTTTCCTTCCAGATACCAACAAGTTGGTCTACAAGTGATTATTTCCATGTTATAGATGCGACACTAAAATGGAAGAGGACAAATGAGGTTGTCAGAAGTGTGGGTGGGAGGAGGACATCTAATAACACGGGGTTTGGGCACAGTTTGGGTTATAGCCTATCCATAAACCAACATTTGGAAGCTGCTTTTATAAACTACATGTTTAAGCATAAGCCTTTACGTGACAGGCCTGTCAGTCATAAGGGTGGGATTTGTGAGCTTTGGGGTAGCATTTTGCCTCTATGACTTCTGCAGAGAAAAATCATAAGTACGTACACACTCTCACACACACGGGTATTTATTTATTTATTAATTTTGTAGGCGTTGGGCAGAGAGTACAAGGGAAATAGTAGTTTAGATGCCATAAGCTACATAAGTTTAATTAATATGGGAATGTATAGAAAAAGAACTGATGTGTTTCCCCCAGTCTTTCCCACTCCCATGCATATTTTCAAGAACTATAATTTTTAAAGCATCTTATGTAGACTCAGTTCTCAGTTATCCTTCAGAGAGGTTGCCTGCTTTGTGAATATAAACCTGCCAGGTGTGTCCCCATGACCAGCGTGCTGGCCGAATGGTTTCCTTCTCCACTGTGGAAAACATGTGTTTACCCAGGAAACAGCCACTTAATTTTAACATTGTCTTCAGCAAAACCTATTTATGAAGGCAAATCCAGTGCTGCTGCAAAATTAAAATCCAAGTTGAATAGCTTCCAAAACCAAGCCAAAATGGTTTTTGGATTATCCTCGGTCGTGGATTATTCACACCACTGCTCTCCTATTAACAAATCGTTATTCATAGTTCACCACCCAGACAGTCTCAAAACTGTGAACCAGCACTGTGCAAGTCAATTTCAACCACATTCTTACAGAGTAGAGAACGTGTTACCCCGGAAGCTGTGGAAGGAATTGTAGTTAGATCTTTGATCGGTGTTTCTCAAAGTAGCACCTGGGAACTTGTTAGAGGTGTAAGAAAATCACTATCTTTTGGTATAATTAGATGAACAAAAAAATAAAGTGTGTAGGTCGTATGTGTACAACAACTAGAAATATTTAAGTAGAGGTAGAATAACATGTCAGAGATTTTTAGAAGAGGTTTTTGCTGTAAATGAGGCATTGAAAAAGACTGTTAAAACTGCTTCTGATGCATTTTTTCGCTCCGATTAGCAGGAAGTAAGTGATCAGAATATTTCGTCTTTGGTTTTAGTTTGGTTCGCATGATGCCCAGGGTAGCCACACTATTACTTATTATTTTCAGAGTATTGTGAATCTTTTCCTATGTTTTGTTTCAGTACTCAAATGGACTTCCAAATAAGTAATTTCCTAACTGGTTTTATGTGTAAACAGAATTTCTGAGGTGTCTAAAAACTCTCTAAAACATAATGGAAACCAAACAAATGAGCCTATGTTTGAGAAGAGTTAAAAATGTTTTGGCATCTTGATTTAGCTGAACCATAAAAACATTTTTGCTTTTGTCACAGGAAGGTGATTATCATTGATGTGATTCATCAAATTTTAGCACAAATTGTTATTGTCACAGATAAGGGTTGATATGGATGTAACCTTGGTGTAGTTCTTTGGAGGTTACAGAGCGCCTCCACATAGTTGAGCACACTTGCTTTTTATAGTGACTTTCTGAGCACTTAGGACAATGAGGATACAGATGTTCGGTCTAGGACCAGTCTGCTAGTTAATGAAGCAGAAAGAGAATGAGGGTCAGGACCTTGACTTTATAAATCCATGTCCTTACCCCTAGATCAGTGGTTGTGAAATGTTTTTACCTCAGAACATGAAGTAGGAGACATCCTATTAATGGGATGTGTGTAGTCATGTGCCACATTAGAATTTCAAACAATGTTTAAAAATATTATTTATTATTTTCTTTAAAATACTATTAGTAAACCAAATTTGTAGTAATATAAAATATATATTTATCATACAGCATTAAAAACTATATAATCTGAAACAAAAAGTGAGAACAATGGTTTTCTTTTATATTTTTAAATACCTTTGAATGTTAGGCCTAATGGATAGTAGTTGGATTTTCATATTTCTTTTGCATTCGATCTGTTGAAATATGATGATTTGGTGGAGGTATAGGAAAAAAATTTAATCCCACACAGATATGGTTGGAAAAGTTTTCATATTTAATCACTTTCACAGATTATTGTCACTATTTTTCTTTTATACTACACCAAAACCCAACAAATGGTAACTTTTCAAAGGTGAGTTGTGATCCTTTCCATGACCTTTCTGTATTCTGTTATATCAAAATACCTTAGTTTACCATGTATTTTGAATGAATATTTTACAAATTCATGATTTTATGACATCATATTTTGGTTACTTGGAAAATTTTAATGCACTCAGCTATTGAGTTCTTATATTATATAATATCAAAAAATGCATTTGTTAATGGTATCACCAACATCATCAGAAAGTATTTTAAGTACTGAGAAGTTGCCAAGTTCATGATTACAGCCATGGTGTTTTTCCAAGTCTCCTTTTTCTATTCAAATATTATTTTTAACACCACATGTTGCCAGTTGTTTTCTTTGAAGTGATTGGCTCACTTTGTCTCAAGAAAACATCTGCCTGTCTTCGGAACAAGAATTTACTTTTCACACAAACCTCACAAAATTAGTTAGTTCTGCTTGCAACTAAAATGCTCATACTAGTCTCTGCCTCAAAACAACCCATCATGCTCTGGTAGGAAGCATGTAAACTTCGTGCCTCCTGCTGACTTCCCATTTCATCATACAAAATATTAAAAACAGTATACTCAAGATCAAAATTTTACCAACTTAGTAATTCATGCTACTTCAACAAGGATAATCTTTGATAAAATCTTTTGTTTGTTTTTAAATGTAAGTTTGTGGTGAAGAATTCATTGAGCTGCTAGTCTAATCTGGTGCAGCCCTCTCTCTTCATTTGCACAGAGAAAGCAGACTCATGGGAAAGAAGGTTGCGTGAAGACAGAGCAGATTTATCCACCATGGCTTTTCCCCATTGTTACAAATGTCCACTTCCCAAAAAGGCAAATTGTGTCGTATTATTATGAGTACAATGATGATCTCATGGACTCTTTGGAGGTGTTTTGATGGCCCCAAAGTCTTGCTCTTCACCAAGTTGCCTTTCCCTGTAATAGCTGTATTTTGTAAAAGTTGATCTCTACTCCATTCTAGAGTAAACATTTCTAAAGCCAACTTGTTAATGTTGTAAACACTGACATTTTTTATTTTATGCCTCTCATGGCCCTCTTTGAACTGTTCTCCTTGAACACTACACTGTTGTCCCCCTAAGTCTTTTAACTCACTTTATTCTCTGTAGTTACTAGAACTCAACAAACATAGGCTCTTCTGTTGGAAAAACCAATCACCCCAATAAACTGTGAGGCTGACTCATCCCTAGGTATGGGAGTAAACCTCTTTTCTCAAGGAGACACTCCATGTGACCTACATTCAAACACACTTCTAAACACCTATTATATAACACCTATTATATGCCAGACAGGCATGCAGTGGTAGGCATTGAACAGACATTGTTATTATCTGCTTATTTTCTGTCTTCTTCATCAAGCTCCTTTCATATGGGAGCCTGTGTCTGTATCATTCGCTCTTTTACCCTCAGCACCCAACTTGGTGCCTAGGGCATAAAAAGCACTCCATAAATATTTATTGTATGTTGTATATATTTCCAACACTGGTTGACCGGGCAACAGTTCAGGTCAAATTTTAACTATTTTTTCTGCATCCCAGTCTCTATCTCCTAGTTCCCTTTTATTAATAGTCATGGTGTTTTCACAGTCACACTCAGAGACGCTTTAGAATAGTAAAAATTTTAGTTGTCTGATGGGCACCTTCCCAGCTGAGGTCAAACAAAGTGATGCTTTGCCCTCTTGTTTCGTCTCTCATACTCTAAACAAGTGTATGTTTGGGGTCTGTTTAGAGGTGCCTGTTGCATGTTTTCAAGTTTTTGTTGAGGCTTTCATTGTTTAAAATGGGCCTGAAGCATGGTGCCATATAATGTTCCTAATCTCAAGAAGGCTGTGATGTGACGTGTGGAGAATATATGTGTGTTAGGTAAGGTTTGTTTGGGCGTGAGTTATAGCATTGCCCGCCCTGAGTTCGATGTTAAAGAATTAGCAGTATATATGAAATAAGGTGTCTTTAAACAGAGACACATAAAATAAGGTTGTGCATTGATTGGTTGACAAAAATGTTGTGACCAGAGACTCTCAGAAACTTAACCATATTTTTCTCCTAGGAGCAGTGGTTTCATATCTGCTACTGCTGTGTTCAAGGCAGTATTTTAGGACATAAGTACCATGAATTATGAGTACTGACTGTACCATTTTCCTACCACTTTCTCTGGTCACTGTCAACCTGAATTCTGATTCTAGTCCACCACATTCTTACATCAGGCAAGATCAGGACATTTTTTGAAGAAGTTGCTTTAAGTATAGGACAGAACTCCAGCTAGTCCTCTCTCCTACATAGCTGTGGTTTGAATTTTATCTCCCCAAAAGATATACTAAAGTCCTATCTCCCAGTACTCCTGAAAGTGACTTTATTTGGAAATAGCTTTTGCAGATGTGACATACTTTGGATCTAGTTATCCTGGATTAGGGTGGGCCTTATGTCCAATGGCTAGTGTCCTTATAAGGACTAAGGACAGAGAGACTTGGTGACAGAGACACAGGAAAAATACCTAGGAAAGAAAGTCATGTGAAGACAGAGGCAGTGCCTGGAGTTAGGCTGCTGCAAGGCCAGACTCCCTAGGACTGCGGGCAGCCACCAGAAGCTGGGACAGCAGCACGGGACACATTCTCTCTGAGTGGCCCTCTCCTCCCGGAAGGAGCCAGCCCTGCAGAAAACGGCCTCCAAACTCTGGGAATAATTTTCTACTGTTTTAAGCCCCGCTGTTTGCTGTACTTTGTTACGGCAACTGTGGGAGATGAATACAACCCCACAGCACTCAGGGAGTACCGCTGATGTAATCCGGCAGAAAAGAACTCCACTTGGACGAATGGGAAGAGAACATTTCAGCAGCTACGCCGCGTAGTTTAGAACTGGCAAGTCCTCTGCTAACGAACTGCAAACTCCGCCTCCAGGTTTTCAGGAGACGGTGTCTCTGAGAGAAGCAGGACTCTGGAGAACAGGCTCATGTTCACAGGGCAGCTTCTGCGAGTGGCGTTTCACACCCTCAGATCAGAGGTCTAAAGGAGGAATAATTCGTAAGAATGCAGCACCTGCTTCCACTGCCTTCACGTGGCTGCAGCTGAGAGTGCCGCCCTTGCGGTGAGACGCGGTAGAAGCAGCGCCAGTGAAGATGACCTGTCCCAACCGACACAGGGGCCTCAGAACCTGTCCCACGCTGGCACAGGGGCTCTCAGGATTTGTCCCACGCTGTCACTGGGGCCCTAGGTACCTGTCTCACGCCGGCACAGGGGCCCTGAGAACCTGTCCCACGCTGTCACAGGGGCCCTAGGTACCTGTCCCACGCTGTCACAGGGGCCCTCAGTACCTGTCCCATGCTGTCACAGGGGACTCAGAACCTGTCCCACGCTGTCACAGGGACCCTCAGAACTTGTCTCACGCTGTCACAGGGCCCTCGGTACCTGTCCCACACTGGCATAGGGGCCCTCAGTACGCGTCCTACGCTGGCACAGGAGCTCTCAGTATTTGTCCCACGCTGGCACAGGGGTCCTCGATACCTGTCCCATGCTGTCACAGGGGACTCAGAACCTGTCCCACGTTGTCACAGGGGCCCTTAGAACCTGTCCCACGCTGTCACAGGGGCCCTCGGTACCTGTCCCACACTGGCACAGGGGCCCTCAGAACCTGCCCCACACTGTCACAGGGGCCCTCAGAACCTGTCCCACACTGTCACAGGGACCCTCAGTACCTGTCCCACGCTGTCACAGGGGTCCTCAGTACCTGTCCCACACTGTCACAGGGGCCCTCAGTACCTGTCCCGCTGTCACAGGGGCCTTCAGTGCCTGTCCCACACTGTCACAGGGGTCCTCAGTACCTGTCCCACACTGTCACAGGGGCCCTCAGCATCTGTCCCACACTGGTACAGGGGCCTCAGAACCTGTC
>CAUYON010056168.1:0-45840 GCA_963573935.1 Arctocebus calabarensis
TTGCTTATGAAAAATGAAACCATGGAATATTATGCAGCCTTAAAGAAAGATGGTGTCTTTACCTCTTTCATATTTACATGGATGGAGCTGGAACACATTCTCCTTAGCAAAGTATCTCAAGAATGGAAGAAAAAGTATCCAATGTATACAGCCCTAATATGAAGCAAATTTATATTTTTCATGTGAAGGTTACAACCCAGTTATTGCACAAGAAGACGGGGAAAGAGAAGAAGGAGGAAAGGGGAGGGAGAGGAAAGGGGGAAAGAGGACAAAGGGTGAGATCACACTTGAGTTGCATTTTTGAAGGGTCAGGAGAAAACTACTAAATGCAGAACACATATGTTTTCACACAGTAAATAAGAAAGTCTCACAAATGTTATGTCAAATAGGCGGATAAAATTATCTTAGATTGTATATGAAGCCGGCACACTGTACTCCATGATTGAACTAATGTACACAGTTATGATTCAATAAAAATAAAAAAGAAAAAAAGAAAAATGAAACACAACTATAGCCCAAGATGAAGGAGGGAAGAGGAGAAAGAGGGGAAGGGATGGGGTGGGTCAATAGAGGGAGGGTTAGTGGGGGGACCACACCTATGGAGCATATTGCAAGTACAAGTTGGATCTATCAGGTGTGGAACACAAATGTCTTAAAGCTGTAATTGGGTAAATGAGGTGAACGCTGTGTTGATTAGTAGCATGTAAGCACCCCAATTTGTACAAATAATCAACACATCAAAACACATAATGGCATAAATGTATGTATGATCTATGTAAAAATGACTTAATAAAAAGAATAAAATGCCTTTCCCAGTACTTTAGATACTTCATCTTGAAATATCATGAATTATAAATTAGTTTATAAGTCTTATTAAGCCAGTGTAACAGTAAAAGTTATGTTTGGACTTTCTTTTTTTTTAACATATATTTTCAACTATAGTCTTGATAAAACAACATTTAAAGAGATTATAGAAACCATATCTGTGTGTACTTGGTTAACTAGTGAATAAAAACAGTTCACAATACCTTTTAAGTAAAAGATGTCACTGGTTGAAATTTGACCAGGTGCTGTTTATTTTCAGTTTACGGCAATGCTGAAGTCCTGTAACTTTGACTTTCTGCAAGTCAAAATTGATTTTCAGTCCTTCTCTGTTTCTCTTCCTTAATCATAGTTACAGCAAGTAGATGAAGTGTAAGTTTCTTTCTAACTTTTTTCCTTTAATTTATTATTTAGAATGCTAGTGGCTGAAATAGGCCCTTAGCTTATGTTTATTTTTGCAAAACTTCTAAAATAACTTAATATCTGTAAGAGTATTAGAAGAAATAGAGATTAGGGAGGTCGATTTCTCCTTAGGATCGAATCAAGGTGCTCTCTTGTTATGGATAAATATGTGTAAGGACCCAGGAACTTAGGAAGCTGCTGAGCGTGGCTGGGACGGTCCGTGGGTCCCTGGTGGCTTGGTGCTCTTCTGAGTGAGATCTGTGGCTTCACTACCCTCCTGAACTCTAGCGAACTGGCTTCACGGGCCTGGACAGTCTTTTTGTTTGTCACTTAAAGAACAATGAATTGCGGGTAGTTAACTGTGATTTAGTACACGGAGTACAAGCAATCATCCTTTCGCTGACATCTGAAAGCTCACCAGTGTATACTTAAAAAGACATCTTACCTTAAATAAAGTGTGTTTGGGTTGCCTCACTATGACACTTCCAGACATTTAAAATTGGCACATTTAAAACTACAAAAAAACCCGTAAGCAACCAAACTTTACTACATTGTGTTAATAATCATAAGGAAAATGGTAAAGTCGTAATAAAGCCTATAATTTTTCCTTTTCTCTTTTTATAGGTATTGTAGTTAATGGCCTGGTAAATATCAGCATTTCCACCATTGAGAAGCGCTATGAAATGAAGAGTTCGCTGACGGGCCTCATTTCGTCCAGCTACGACATTGCGTTCTGTGTCCTGTCTCTGTTCGTCTCGTTCTTTGGGGAGAGAGGACACAAACCCAGGTGGCTCGCCTTCGCATCCTTCATGATAGGCCTGGGAGCGCTTGTATTTTCCTTGCCACAATTTTTCAGTGGAGCGTATCAGCTGGGGTCCATTTTTGAAGGTGAGTTTCTGTTGTGCTCATGTTTTGACCTCACTGGAGTTCTGAGATCTGGAGTTTTTCCCTTTTATTTTCTTTGCTTACAGCTCTGGCTGTGGACAAGTTAATTCTTGATTTGAGACAAAGAGGGGTGACATTTACAGGAGTGGGACTTTTCCTAAGAAAAGTTTACTGTTGAAGCTGCCTCCACTTTTGGCTCTGGTTTAGAGACAGAGTTTCAGAGTATTCTACCATATTGTTGTTTTGCTCTATTTAGATAAAGAACTACATGATTCAAAGGCTAAGGAAGGAAATTTGATTACTTAAAATTCTTTCAAAGAAGCATTTTTAATGGAAAAACAATTATGGGAGAGCCAGAGAAACGTGCTCGTGAAAGTAGACCTTAACACTGTATGTTCTTCCTGAGACTGCTAATAGCAAGGGTGAAATAAAATCATGTGGTTACAAATTTAGAAGCTTTCAGGGGTTAAGTAACTAAGAAAAGGCTTAGGAGAGAAAGGAGAATTGGAGCCAGCTACACTATAGGCATTATTTTTTGAAAGTTAAGATTGCTACATTTTGTATGTTAATATAAAAAATTAGTATTGCTCTAATTCGGACATTTGTCTCCTCAAACCCCATGTTGAAATTCATCCCAGCGAGGGAAGTGAGGACTTAGTGGGTGTTTGGGTTGTGGCCATAGCGCCTTTGTTAATACATCAATGCCCGCTGCGCGCAGCAGCTAGGTGAGAGAGACGTGAGAGGTGAGTGAGTTCTTGGTCTATTAGCTCCCTAAAGAGCTGGTCATTAACCAGACCCTGGCACCTCTCTCCTCCTCTCTCACCACCTGCTTGGCTCTCCTCCCCCCCTGCCACGAGCAGAAACAGCCAGAGGCCCTCGCCGGAATCAGATGCTGGTGCCGTGTCCTCGTATAACCCACAAAACCAAGAGCAGCTAAACCTCTTTTCTGTGTAAATTGCCCAGCCTAGTGTTCCTTTATAGCAACACAAATGGATTAAAACATTAAAGTATTAATCTTTCCCAAGATCAATTTCCCAGTTCTAGAATGACAACAAATAGGAAACTACTTTTATAACTAAGTATACATGTTGTAGCGTCCTTTTATCAGTGCACTTGTTAGGTAAATAGACTTCATTTTCGAAGTGAAAACAGAACATGCAAGGAGATGGATGAATAGAGAGTGTGTTTAAAGTGGAATAGATAAGATAAGGAGAATATGTTATTAGTACAAAGAGCACTTATGTAGATTCCAGCACATTATTCAAGACTGAACAAAATTGCACAGGCCCAACTTGACGTGATTCCACCAGGAGTTGTTCTGGGAATAGGCGCGTGCTGCAGCCGGGGCTACGGTGCATACAGTGTAAAGCCTTTCAGATCTAAGGGAAAATCTGAATTTCAATTTTCCACGCAAGAAAACACGATACTGATTACTGGTGGAGAGCCTTTGCTTGGGAAGCTCTGTGCTGTCTCCAGGCTTCACTCCGACATGGATCAGAAGCCGTCGACTTCTGGCTGCTGGAGTAAGCCAGCCTTGCCCCCAGTCTGTGACTTTCCAAACTAAAACATAAACTCTCCTTTCCTTACAAAAGCCCAATCTGTCTTCAGTAATCTCATCTTCATCACTTGTCATGCACACTTGGAGTTACAGCCAATCTGAACAATTTATATTTCCCAAAAGGGAGTGGCCACAGATTGAAGTGTATGCATGGCTAGAGATGAAGTTAAGATTTCTGAAGCCAGATCATAAACTGCTAGTACACTACTGGGGGCCATGCGGGTTTTCACCAAGCTATCCTTGCTCTAATTGATATTGTCATTATTTTATTAGATTGATGTAGGTTACTGAAATAGATTAGAGAGCAGTTGCCTGATCTGTAAATTCTTTCCTCTAAATTAAGACTCATAATTTAAATAAGGGCTTATCTGTGGCAAATGAAAGAAAAAAGCTCAGGTTGCCCTTAGATTATCCTGCCAAACTTACAACAGGTAGGTTTTGGTATGGACATACACAGAACAGAGATAACGGCAATAAAACAGTTTCATGCCATCTGAATTTTATGTATGAGTGGGAAAAATATACAATTAATAAAAAATCAACAAGATAATTGAAAGTTGAGGTGAGTAGATGAAGGAAAAAAATATTCTGAGGAAATAGTAAATGTATCTCCTGGGAAGTCTCCTGGGTAATAACCTGGCAACAAGGAGCCAGAAGGATGCTTTCTAGGCTGAGGAAAAATGTGATTAAGGGCCTTGCAGCAGAGAAGAGCTTGGTAGATTTTAGGAAGTGTCAGTTTGGTGGCAGCATAATCAAAGCAAGGCAGAGTGTTCTGGATAGGCAGGTAGACACCAAAGGGGCATTTAGATTTTGCTTGAAGGGCAGGACAGTGTTGTGTAAGAATTTTACACGGGGAAGTGTGTGATCTTGTTTGTGTTTTATTTATTTTGAGACAGAGGCTCCCTCCATTGCTCCAGGCTAGAGTTCTGCGGAGTCAGCCTAGCTCAGAGCAACCCCAGACTCCCGGGTTCAAGGGACCCTCCTGCTTCAGCCTCCGTGTAGGTGGACTACAGACACCCCCCACCACACCTGGCTCATTTTTCTATTTTTAGTAGAGATGAGCTCTCACTCTTTCTCAGGCTGGTCTCAAACTCCTGAGCTCAAGGGAACCTGACTCAGCTTCCCAGAATGACAGGATTACAGGTGTGAGCCACTACACCCTGTTCCTGTTTGTGTTTTAAAGTGGTCATTTTGGCTTTTGGAGATCTTGGGAGGCAGAACTCCAAAATAGGAGGAAAAAACCCGGGAAGTTTACTGCAGTTCACATGAGAAATAACAGGCCGACCCCAGGGCACCTGCAAAGGAGATGCGAGGTGACTGATTCTCAGTGATTTTAGAGGAAAACGCCACAGGGCTCCCTTGGCTTCATACAGAGGGGACGCCTCTTGGTTCCCTGGCACTTGGCTTGAAGACCTGGAGCCATTTAAACCAGAACTGGAGATGGGAAGCCAGGACTTGGTTTGGAGTTTTTAAGTACAAACTGCCATGTTGTAGCCAATGTTACAATATATATCCTCAGACATACGTGTTTCTATATCATTAGGCATACGTGTTTACCTAAATGTGTACTCTCTGGGCTTGATTCTTAGAAGCACAAACCCTGGATTTAAAGGGCTGCCTCATTCTAGTTTTTGATATAAAATGTCACTCTGACTTTCAAGAAGGATTATACCAGTTCTTCTCCCACCATCACTGTAGGGACATGCCTAGCTACGATTTTGAATTTATGCATTCTTTTCCTTTCCTGCAAGTTTTCCTTAACATAAATGTCCTCGTGAAGTGTGTGTGTACCTGTGTACAATATAACAGACACAGAATTCAAGGCAGAAATTGTGTTTGCATATCTAATGTTGGGGGTCGGGGTCCTGGTTCCCCGAACCCAGTTGACCTGGTTCGATTACTCAGCTGAGCTAGAAAGTTCAACTGAGGCACGGCATTGCCTGAAAGGAAAAGTGAGTGGAACTGAAAATAAACTGGAGCGGCACAGGCAGTGTGGAGAGAGAGCAAAAAGGCTACACAAGTTTCAGGGTAACGAAGAGAGATTTGTAGTTAGAAGAATAAAAGGGAAGAAGGTTAGAGCTCTCCCAAAGAGAGTTGGAGGCGGTGGTCCTGTCATGAAGGAGAGAGACGGAGATAAAGGCAGGCAGGGTCTAAATGCTTCCTCCAAAATTGGCCCGAGTCCTGCATGGGCCTCCGGCCGCCTGGCAGTGCTGCTCTTGGGGATTGGCCCTTGTCTCTTTCTGTAGGTCGTTGGTCACCTCCGCCCTTCACACCCACATTTTTTGGGCCCTCCTCACACCCTGGTTCACAGGCCAGGCTGTCCTCTGACTCACCTTGAAGCCCCTTTCTTAGTGTCCCTTCTCTTTTGTCGTAAAAGAGCCCAGACATTAGAATGGAAGGGATGTTAGAACTCATAAATCTACCCCCCACCCTTTCCTTTACCAAACCTTAGGGTAAGAAGTGACTTCACAGTGGATGTTTAAAGTTTAATCTTTAATGTTTCAAACGTTTAATCCTTAATATTTAACGTTTCAAATTTTTATGCTTACTACTCACGGTAGATTATTAACTATATTGAATGATTTCAGTATTTTTATGAATTTAAACCATTTCTTCCCAATTTCAAGTAGTTGAGCATAATGGTCTGTACTTTAAAACTTGCCTGTCTATGCAAGTAAATTCATCCACTTCTCCAAATAGAGGAACCTATAACCCCAAACCTGAATTATTTGTCTAACTTTAAGGAGAGTAGAGAAGAAAACTGGTAATTTAAGTGGGAAAAGGAAAATAAATTAGTTGAAAGCTTCCTGTAAATAAATTAGAAACAAGGGGTGCACAATCTTAGAAAGCAACACAGAGCATAACTTTAAGGTGTCATTTTATTAATTGAAATCATGCATGTAATTTAATTTGAAACCGAAAATAACACACCCTGTGTGGGTTTTTGTTGTTTTTATTTTTTTAAGCTGAGGGAAAGTGAGTGTTCACTTTGGATGGGGTCATCTCTGTAAGTGGAGATTAAAGTAATACAGTGAAGTTAGTAAGTAGAAGAGAACAAAATATGAAACATGATAAGCATGTCTAATTTCTCCAGGTGTGAGAATAACACAGAAGGAGGTTAAGAGTTAGCAAAAGTAGAAAGGTGTGCTTGAAAACAGCTTGAATTTTGTTTGTTTGTTTTTGAGATGGCAAGCTTGGATAGAATGCTCTGGCATTACAGTTCTCAGCAACCTCAAACTCTTGGGCTTGAGCAGTCCTCCTGCCTCAGCCTCCCAAGTAGCTGGAACTATAGGCACCCTCCACCATACCCAACTAATTTTTCTATTTTTAGTAGAGATGAGGTCTCACTCTTGCTCAGGGCTGGTCTCAAACTCCTGAACTCAGGTAATTCACCCACCCCAGCCTCTCAGAGTGCTAGGATTACAGGTGTGAGCCACCCTTGGTCAACTTGAATTTTTTATTATTGTCCAATAATAAATAGGTTTGGGAGAAAAGTGTTTTAAAGGAAACTCTCATAAAACATAAGCTTTACAGGTGATTAACCTTGAATAGAGAATATCAAAGTGAACTTTTTGTTATTAGATTCAAAAAAAGGAAGAGGTCTTGAAATTAAGAAAAAGACATAATTTTTTTTTGAGACACAGTCTGACTCTGCTACCCAGGCTAAAGCGCCCTGTGGGATCTTAGCTCACAGGAACCTCCAAGTTCTGGGCTCAAGCAGCTTTTCTGCCTTAGCCTACCAGGTAGGTGTGAAGGAGCCTGGCGCCACCTCTAGCTAATTTTTCTATTTTTAGTAGAAACAGGTCTTGCTCTTCT
This sequence comes from Arctocebus calabarensis, assembly GCA_963573935.1. Lineage (NCBI taxonomy): Eukaryota > Metazoa > Chordata > Mammalia > Primates > Lorisidae > Arctocebus > Arctocebus calabarensis. Next base: position 7,484 of record CAUYON010056168.1, read on the forward strand.
CACGCTGATCTCATCAGGAACACCAGTGTCTTTCTACCTTGGTGCTTCTGGAGTCCTGGGATTACGGGCTTGCGCTACTGAACCTGACCTACAAATATATACATTTGAATTTTTTTTTTTGCAGTTTTTAGCTGGAGCCACATTTGAACTTGCCACCTCTGGTATGTGGGGCCGGCACCCTACTCCTTTGAGCCACAGGCGCCGTCCAACAAATACATACTTTTAAGAGCTGATTTTTTTATATGGGATTTTTTTTTATCTGAAAATAGAATAATGTCACAAAACATTTTCAAATTAAATCATATTTGAAACTGTCTTTTGAAATATTTATACATAGCATTAATACGACATATTCTAACATTACTTTAAGAATGCAATAAATCCATCTTTGCCACTCAACATTTTGTTTTCATCTAAGCACATTTTAATTTCTTTTAGATGAATGTTATTTTAATGTTAAAAAAACAATTTTTTGTCTCTTCAAGAATTTAGGAGGGAGGTCATTATCAAATACTGAAGAATTGTAGAAAAATAGTTACTGATCCAGTAAAGTTCTTTTTATTTATTGACCAATAATTGCATAATTTTTTCCCAGGTATATTATTTTCTTATTCCTCTTTTTCATTCCATTTCCCTCAAAAAAAAAAAAGTAACCTTTGATGATAAAAATTTCCATTAGCCATAGGATTACATTTCTAAGGTACTCTGGTATTTCTGAGAGAAGATTGGATCAAAGGAATTTGGTTCCACTGGTCAATTACTTAAAAATTCTGTGCTAAGAAAATAACTAGACTGAGACTCACAGCTGGACTAGATTTCTGTCCTTTATCTTATAATCTTAAAGTACTTTTTTTCATACGGAGTGCTTGCCTAGATTGGAAAAGACCCAGAGCAAAGGTCTTCGAGTTTTAAAACTACGAATTCAATGCACATGCTTTAATTTTACCTAGACTCAGAGTGATCTTCCTTCTTTGATATTATTACTTCTTCTTTTATGGGAAATCCTTTTACTTTTCTTAGGTTTGGGTTATATTGTAACAGAAATGAATAAAGGAATAAAAAGGAGAGATGATTTCTTAGGTTAGAAGGTATAACAATGTAATAAAACAAGCGATTTCAATTGAGCAAGAGGATTAGAGATAACTTAGGGATCGTCAGCGCTCCTGATGAAACAATCATGATTTTTTATGTCTGAGGCCTTTCAGTCTCCTCATGTTTCCTAGATGGTAGGACTTACCCTGAATTGTTGTTGTTTAATAACGCCCCTCCGAGATCTTGATTTAGCCAGTCTGGAATGTGACTCAGGAATCAATATTCTAAAAAATTATCCAGGTTATCTTAGTCCAGTTTGGGATATGAATGTCTAGTTTAGGGTCTAATTATTTTGTAACAATTAAAACTGTGTACATAGAAAGATTTCTTCTCAAGATTATTGCTTTTACTTTTTGTCAAGGAAGAAAGGTTTTATTTCACAGGATACGTCAACTGAGGGGGGAAGATTATTGCTTGCTATCTTCTTTTAAACTAGGAGTTGTACAACTATCATGAAATATCAGCCAGTTTTGGTAAAATTTATAACCAAAGCCAAGCTTCTGAGATAGAGGACACTTGCAGAGAAAAATAAGCAGGAAAAAGTGTATTAGTGAGATGTTAGCGCAAACTCAATTCAACTCACAAACTATTGTGTGCTGTTAGGTAGATGTTTAAAAATCCAAGAGAAAAACAGGTCCCAGCATTTCCTAAAGTATGATCGGCAGAGCCCAGTTCCTAGATGTATTGAGAGTTGTGTTAAAAACGTGTTCCAAGGTTAAATGAGTTTGGAAAAATATGAAATTTAAACAGACGTCTTTATTGTATCGATGTCTATAAAAGCAAATGTGTTGTGTAGCTCGTTAGTAAGGGGGATGAGGTGTAGCGTTCTGAGCTCACTGACTTGGGGTTAAAGCTTTACACTTGCTGGCTCTCTCTGGCTCCCCCTCACTCTTCCTTCCCTCCCCTAGATCTTTCAGAGACCCGAGCTGGGAGATCTGCCCTCTGCCATCTTTAGTCTAAGAGCATGGTCCTGAAAGTCCTTGTTGAGTTTAGAAACTTTATCAGGGTCAGCACCTCAATGAGTGATACAGAGCAGGTGCTCCAGAAATACTTGTCAAGTTCTCAGCTACATTAACGAATGACTGGATCCTTCTACAGATGCAGGTGTGTTGGGAATCCAGTGCCTTGTCCTTCCACAGGATATAGGGGAATGCAAGTAAAGGCACTTTGGGATTCACTCTTCACATTTTCCATAAACTTGGACTAAAGAATAATGGGGCACTTTCTTTTTTCTATTTGGCCACTGTGTTAGGAAGAGTTGTGCTACCAAAGGCAAAAATTAGTTGCCATAAATGGGTAAGATTTAGGATCTGAAAAATTTGCAACTTGAAAAAGGAAGCTAGAATGAGAAGCTTACTCAGAAGTAGCAGCGAGATGCTTTGATATTCCACTTTGCTTTTTGTCTTAGTTACTTGTTAAATGTTGATCTCACTTCCTTGCTCCTAAAGTCAGGATTATTCTAGAAGGTCAGGTCTACTTGTTCATAGACCTTATTTATCTTCATATATAAAATGAAAAGCTCTGATAAGGCATTCAGTCAGGCCATGGCATAGTTGTTCTAATCAGACATAAGGTGGGGGAGGTAATGATGAAGCAATCTTGGTTTTCGTTTTGTTTTGTAGCTTCCTCAGAAAGGTTAGTAAAAAATGTGGTTTGTGGCCGGAAAGAAATGAGGAAATTTAATTTTCTTAGTCACTGTTCTTAAAAATGCACAAATTGGCCAAGCTTGTTTTAATGTATTTTTCTATTTTATTTTAATACTATTAACTCATTATACTTTGCGCAGGCATGCAGCAAGCAGGGATGTTAGGATCAGACAGAAGGGAGCTCATTTCTTTAGATCTAAATCTTGACAAAACTAATTTCTACAGTACAGGAGATTATACATCTGCAGTGCGAAGGCCAGTTCTGATGGGGGGTAATTGCTGGTTAAATAGTAGTAATGAATAATAATGAAGTTGATGATAATTAAATAACCGTTTTTCTTGTTTCATTTAGTTATTGGAAGTACTAGTTTAAATAAATAGAAATCTTTCAATATATGTTATATATTTATACACACACAGGGTGGCCATAAGGTTCACATGGAATTTAAAATAGCGTACAACAAACTTTATGGCCACCCTGTCTATAACAGTACGTACAAAATATTTCATAAATAAATGTACACACAGCTGCAATTTCCCATTTTTCCGTACATGTGGTGACTTTTGTACCTTGTGGTACTTTTTTTTTTTTTTTTTTATGCAGGCGTCCTTTCATCTTGATATGTCTTCATTGTCTGGCTGGCCTCTTTTAAAGTAACACATTAGAAAATATTTTAATTAGCTATGTTTCTAAGATTGTACTCTTCTGATGAGATAAGAAAGAAATTTATTTGGTGTAGCTCAGATTAATTGTATGCATTTAGAATAATACGTTAAAATACTGCCTTTCAAATAGCCAAATTCCCTCTATTGAAATATCTTAAATTTTTTTCTGATTTCAAACATGTACTTTGCAAAGCATTCAGAAAATAGAAGAAAACAAATAACAATAGAAGAAGGAATAAAATAAAGTTTTTTTTTGTGTGTGGTGGTGCAAACTGGATTACCTCCTGTTAACCTTTGGTCTTTTGTAAGGTCTGTATGCATTCCTACATGTGTGCACAAGTTACACGTAATCACACTGCACAGTCGGTCAGCAACACACATCCTCACACCCAGATGCTTGCCGACATTCACACATTTTCACACATCTGTACCTCATGTCCACAAACACACATTTATACATACATAGTCAAATAATGTTTTAAATCTTGATATGTCCTTTTTTCTCTAGAATATGTTTTGAACATCATTTGAGATTAACATAGATGGTGCTGCAGAATCCTTGTGCTTTTATATTAGTTCATTTTACAATTTTTTTTTTTTTTTTTGAGACAGAGCCTCAAGCTGTCACCCTGGATAGAGTGCCATGGCATCACAGCTCACAGCAACCTCCAATTCCTGGGCTCAAGCGAGTTTCCTGCCTCCGCCTCCCAAGTAGCTGGGACTACAGGCGCCCGCCACAATGCCCGGCCGTTTTTTGGTTGCAGCCATCGTTGTTTGGGGAGTCCAGGATGGATTGGAACCTACCAGCTTAGGTGTACGTGGCTGGTGCCTTAGCCCGTTGAGCCACAGGCGCTGAGCCATTTTCCAAATTATTTAATCAACCTTCTTTTGTTATATTTATTAATACTTTTCATTTTTCTGGTTAGAGTGGTTCTATGAGTCCCAATTCATTTTTTTTTTTTAAGGAAAACAACTTCGTCTTACTGTTTTTATCATGCCTTTTTTTTTTTCTAGAGTTCATGTATTTTAAAATCTGTGAGCATATTTATTCTTGCATAGGATTACGTTTTACATTTTAACTTTTTTCAGAGATTTGAATATTTACATTAACCTCTTTGTATTATAAATTATCTCATCATTAACATTTTTATGTTTAAATATTCAACAATATTTAAGTAATTGCACAGGTAAAGCATTTTTCAATTAGGTTTTGTGACTGTGTGCAATTGAATATTCATCACTTTTTTTTTTTTTTTTTTAGCAATTTTTAGTTCATTTCTGTTAGTATTGCCAATTATAAATCCATAGCGTGGATGTACCATGCTTTGTTTAATCCTTCTACTGTGAAATGTTATCTGGTTTATTCTCAGTTTTTGGTGATTGCAAATGAAACTGCTAACATCCATGTACAGATTTTTGTGAGTGTAGTTCCCATTACTCTGAGATAGCAGGCTAAGAGTAAAACGCTGGGCATGTGATAATTCTGTTTAAGTTTTTGAGACACTGCCAATTTTTCAGAGCCTCTGTAACATTTTATATTCCCATCAGCAATATATTAGTGGTTTAGTTTATCTGCATCCTTGCCAGCATTAGGTATTGTTATTATTTTTTATTTTAGTCTTTCTGATAGGTGTGTAATGAAATCTCACTGTGCTTTAATTCACATTTCTCTAATAGCTGATGACATTGAGTGTTTTGCCTGTACTTAATTTGCCATCTCCATATCCTCCTTGGTGAAATGTCTTTTCATGCTTTTTTCCCGTTTTCTAACTGGATTATTTGTTTTCCACTGTGGATTTTGAGAGCTACTTGTGTATTTTAAGTACCATGTCTTTGCCACAAGGTAGCTGGCAAATGCTTTCACCTCGCCAGTCTTCACCTAGTCTTTACACCTTCCTATCAGGATCTTCCACAGAGCAACAGTTTTTAATTTTGATGAAGTCTAATTTTAATCAATGTTTCCTTTTATGAATCATGCTTTTATCTAGTCTGAGAACCCCTGGCCTACCCTCAGCTCCCCCAAATATCCTCTTATTGTTTTTTCAAAAGAGTTTTATAGTTTTCTACTTTGCATTTAAGTCTTCGATACATTTTGAGTTAATGTTTACACAGGATATGAAGTTTAGATCAAGATTCTTCTTTGCCTATAGGCACCCATTTGCTCCAGCACTATTGTTTAAAAAGGGTAATTTTCTACCATTGAAATGCTTTTGCCACTTTGTCAGAAATCAGTTGGGCAAATATGTACAGATCTAGTTCATGATCTCTCTTCTGTTCCGTGGATCTCTGTGTTCCCCACCAATGACCCAATCTTCATTACGTAGATAGATAAGTTTCAAAACATGGCAGACTGCTTCCTCCCACTTCATTCTTACTTTTAAAAATTTCTCAACACTCTAATTATTTTTATTTCCATATAATTATTAGAATAATCATGTCTATATCTACAAAATATCTTAATAGATTTTGACAGGAATTGTATGAAACTACATACTAATTAGGGGAGAATTGTTGAGTTTTCCAATCCATGAACACACACAAAAATACACACATATACACATACACATACATGTACACACACACATACACATTTACACATACACAGATACACATGCACACACATCTACACACACATACACCACATACACGTGTATGTACACAGATAAACACAGATACACATATATGCACACATACACACACACATGCATATCTTTAATTTCTTTCATCGCTGTCTTGTGGATTTCACATATGAGTGATGTGCATGTTTTGTTAGTTATTTCTTTTGGGATTTTCGGATAATCATAGATCATGTATTTTAAATTTCAGCTTCCCTCTATTCATTGCTAATATACAGTAGTACGGTTGATGTTTTATCTTGTATCCTGTGAATTTAATTATTAATTCTTGGAGTTATTTTGCGGCTCTCTTGGAGTTTTTTTTTTTTTTTTTCTATGTAGATGGTCACATCTGCAGATAAGGGTCATTTTATTTCCTTCTTCGTGCTTTTCCTTTCCTGCCTTATCGCACTGGTCTGAACTTCCAATACCATTTTGAGAGTGGTGAGTTTGGACACTCTTCTTATTTCCTGTCCTGTCTTGGGAGAAAACCTTTTAGTCTTTTACCTTTGTTTGCGTTTTTATATAAATGTTCTAAATCAAGTTGAGAAGGTTCCTTTCTATTACTTCTTTTTCTGAAAATTTTGAATAATGAATCATCGTTGAGTTTTGTCAAATGCTTGTTTCATATCGTTTGTTCCTGTGGTTTCTGATCATATGATCAAGATTATGTGATTATTTTCTTCTTTAGCCTGTTACTATAGTAGAGCACATTTTAAACTTTTTGAATATGGAGCCAGTCTTTCATCTCAGAATAAACCACCCTTGACAATGGTGTAAAGTCCTTTTGACACATTTCTGAATTCTATCTGTTGATGCTTTGTTAGGCGTTCACACACATATTCATAGAGGATATGCCACATATCAATATGTCATTTTCTTTTTTTAATGATATTTATTTGGTTTTTATTTTAGGGGATTACTAACTTCAAAAAATGAATGAGGAAGTGTTCTTTTCTGTTTTCTGGAAGAAATTGTCTAGAATTGATTTTAATTTTTAGTTATATTTTTGTTTCAATTCTTCAAGTGAGGTCATTGGGGCCTGCCTGTGTGTTTTAGTTTGGGCGTTTTTTAAGTAGACATGTAATATCCGTAACAGTTTTCCATTAACAGCTCCTCAGATCCACTCACTCAGTCTGAGTCAAGGTGCTGTTCCTGGAATTGGTCCATTTCCTCCAAGTTGCCAGATTTATGTGGACAGAACCGGCTGTCCCAAGTACTTTTCTGGTACCTCGTGTTGTCTGCACGACGTGTTGTGAAATCCTCTGTTTGATTCCTGACATTGGTAATAGTGGTTCCTCTCTCATCACTTCAGTGTCATCCTGCTTTTCAAGGGAAAAACTTTTAGTTTCATTCATTTCCTCTGTGGTTTTTCTGTTTTCAAATCAATGGATTTCTCCTTTCTCTTGATTTTCCTTCCACAGCCTGTTTTGGATTCATTTTGTTGCTTTTATTTCCTCCGGGTAATTGACATATCGTTTGTTTGTTCCTGTGGTTTCTGATTTGAGACTTCAGGTTATTGACTTGAGATGTCTTTCGTCATGATGCACTTTTAGAGCTGTCAGTGTTCTTCTGGCACCGCTTTAACTTTACACATTTTGTGATATATTACATTTTAATTTTCACCCCATTCAGTGTATTTTTTAACTACCTTAGAGACTTCCTCTTTGACACATGGAATATTTGAAGCGTATTGTTTAGTTTCTGGTATTTAGCGATTATCCTGTTATCTTTTTGTCAACGGTGTCTAGTTTGGTTTTATTGTTGACTGAAAACAACAATGAAATCTAGTTTATTTTATTATTGATATCTTGGAGTTTTTTCAAAGTTTTAATTCTCTTATATTTATTAAGATTTGCTTTATGTCCTAGGATATGGTTTATCTTGGTACATGGCCTCTGGGCGTTTGAAAAGAAAGTGTATTCTGCTGTGGGTCAGTGCAGCATTCTGGAAATGTCAGTTAGATGCTCTTGGCAGATGCGGCCGCTAAGTCACTTTACATCCTGGTACGTCTGTCAGCCGCTCGGAGAGCCGTGTTGACATCTCCAATTGTAATTGTGAATTTGTCTGTTTCTCCTTTCCTCCTGTAAGTTTCCGCTTCAAGTTTTATAGTTCTGTGATTGGTGAATATGTGTTTAGGATTGCAACGTCTTCTTGGTAGATTGGTTGTTTTTATTTTAAATTTATTTTGTATTAATATGAGGGTGTTCAATTTATTTTGTATTAATATGAGGGTATTATTTTTATTTTGTTCTAATATGAGGGTACAAATGACTAGGTTGCAGTGTTTGCATTTGTCAGGTAAAGGTCTAGTTGTCGTTGACCCCTTCACCCCGAGGGTGTGCTGTGTACCCTACGAGGTGCACTTGAGGTGAGAACTCAGCAACCCCCACCCTCCTCCACTCTCCCCTCCCCTTAGTCTCCCGTCACTTGAATTAAAGGATCCTTCTGAGTCAGGTATCATAGGAATGGAAAAGCAAGTGTCACTATTTTTTAATTAAGGTCCCTCTTTGTGACAGGTAAATGTGCCCTCTTTGCTCTGAAGTTGGTTTTATTCTGGTATAAATGTCACTACTCCTGCCGTATTTAGATTAATGACTGGGTTATATATCTTTCTTCCTTTCTTTAAATTTCAACCTATTCATACCATTCCACGTAAACGAGCTTCTGGTAGGTGACACGGAGTTGGGTTACGTTTTACAATTCACTCCGCCAGGATTTGTCTGACTGCGGCATTCAGACATCTACGTGCATTGTCAGTATTACCTGAACTTTGTATTTTGTTGGTTTGTTCTTTCTAACTTCATTTCTCTATTTTTTGCTTCCCACCTTCCTGTGGGTTGCATGAACTTTTTACTGAGAATTCTGTTTTGGTTTTTCAAAGGATTAAATAAAGCTTTATTTATGTTTGAGGATTTTTGTGTGTAGCTTTCTGAGTGTGTGTTCTAGGTTTTGGATGTTCATAAGGCATCATCTTGGAGTTTATATTATTAGACTGCCCCAGCACCCATCAGCAGCTTGGCATCCCCGTCTGCCGGGCCTGTTTCCAGACTGCTGGTGCTCCAGCGTCCCGTCGTCCTCTAAGTCTTGCTCCTGCCCCATGCTGACACACGTGCACAGGGACTGGGAAGAGGCCCTGTCTTGGTAGGAGCCCATGCTGAGACTTTAGGTAGGACGGGCTCTGTCCAGCCTGAAAAGACATCTACCGTGGGAATAGATATGCTGAGACCACACAGGCCCTTCAAAAACAGTGTACAGCCTGCAAAAAAACCACTCCTGTACTCCTGATGGGGAAGAAAGGAGTCTGAAGGTGCCCAGTCAGGGGAATGTCTACGTGACTGTCCCTGTGTGGGGAAATCAGCAGTGCCCAGCTGAGACCATCAACTGGCAGCTTAGGCCGAGAAGCGAAGACGCCTGTCTGAGGAGAGGAGACTTGCTCTCTCCTGCTCGCACCATTACCTGGCCTCTTCAGAAGTTCATTACCCTGTAACGTCCCTCTTTACCCTTTACCCAACCTTCCTGGGGGCTGCAATCCCCCTCTGTCATTCTTAACCTTGACTGCTCGTGACTGACTGATGCTTGCACAGATACTCTGTTACCACCCAATAAAAAGACTCTGGGAAACAGGCAGGGGCTGTTTTGTTCTCATGCTGCTGCCAGACACATGGAACAGTGTGTGCCCTGACAGGCTTCTGGTTTTATGTACTAAGTTTGGTGTAAGTTCCGTGCTTTCCTCAGTGCCCTCTCCCTTGCTGGCCACTGTCCCAGGTTGGAGTCCATTAGATGCCCCCAAATCTACTAAGACTCAGTGGAACTCAGTCATGGGAAGGTGCGGCGCCCGCCTCTCTGCCTTTACATTGCTCTGGCACATGGAGTGTTGCTCCTCCTCCCACATGAAATCCCCCCAGATCCGCGGGGGCATCACACCCCTAGTGAGTGTATTCAAGCAGCTGCCTCACAAGAGGCTGAACCAAAGCTTCAGGCAGAACAAGTCCGTGAGAATTGTCTCCCCACAGCTGGTTCCTTCCAGATGTCAGAGTTGCTTCTTCACAGGTGCAAGTGACTGCTTACAATTGAGAGGAGTCCCTTGGATGCCTGTCAATACCCTTACACCCAGTATCACATGCTCAAAGAAAGCAGCAGTAACTCAACAGCTGAAGGCTTTGTAAAAGACTGTATAAAATCGTATACCAGTTAGGGTCTAAGCCGGGGTAAAGGGCACATGACCTGGATAACAGGCAGCGAGCTGTGCTCATTGATCAGGCCTTCTGAGCAGCTGTGGAGAGAGCACAGCAGAGTTTGTGGGCTGCCCCACTGCCCTTGTCCCCCTGTCTCCTTCCAGATGGCTGATAGTTCAGGGTTGCTTTCAGGTGTGAGCAAAACTGACTTGACATCATGTCATGACGGTATTTTGCTGATTTTATCATCCCTCCTTCTGTCTTGTGCTGTGGTAGTAGAACCTGATGGACTCTATCACTCTGGCAGGCCCCAGACCCCAGGCTGTGGAGTTCCCATATTGGGAAGGAGGTTGTAGCTACGTATTTTCTTGGTTTGCAAGTGGCTTGTGTCTCTACCCAAGGCTTCTGTTTCTGGAGGATGTCCCCACCGCAACAGCTCCTGAAGGGTTTTGGTACCTGCAGCGTGGTACCAGCACTCTTCCCTGTTCACTTAACCCTTTACAAATCCATTCCATGTGGGGGAGCTCTCCCCAATGGGCACAGTTAGGGGTACTTAGCACATCCCCGGGTGAAATGCTCAGGTACATCACAAAGTTTACCTAACAAACGCAGTGTACCTAATCATCTGTACCCTCATTAATCTGAAATTTAAAAAATCCACTCCATGAAAAACAATCCACAGTCATTAAAAACATGTTAATTTTTCTTCAATTATCTCTTTGTCCATGTCCTCCTAGAAGCTTAACTGATAAATATGTCCATATACATACCATATTCTGACTTTAAAAATATATTTTTATTTAAAGTTCCCATCTGCAAATAACTACTGTTTTAAAATGAAATTGTGCTAATATTTTATAAAAAATTGCAAAACTTATTTTCTTCTCTATGTAGGAATGGCTTAAATAATGTAAACATTCACTATTTTTGATTGAGTTTTGATATAATTCTCTAGAAAAACCATTTAGTCAAGTTGGTTTTAGAAGTAGATTGTTGAATTCCAAGTTAATTTATTTTGGAATCATAGCTTTATTCAAATTTTATATGGTTTTTTAGTCAATATTTTTTGTTTTAAAAAAATTAGAGAATTTTCTGTCAGATTTCTTAGGATAAGATCGTAGATGTTATTTTCTAATACTTTAAAAGTCTTTTCTCCATTTATACTTATTCCCCTCATTCTCACTGAATTCATCATTTTAGAATCTGTATTTCTTATTTTTTATCTTTCTTAATTCTTCAAATGACTAGGTTAGGCTGAGAGGGTAGTATTTTAGGGATGATAGATTTTTGCATCAAAAGCTTTTCTTTGAAAGCTACTAGATTTTTGCATCAAAAGCTTTTCTTTATTTTATCTTAATTGCCAGAAATACTTATGGAAATGTTTCTAATTTCCATCTCAAATTAAGTAACCAATTACTTTCATTTTATCTGATCATAAACCATGAACTGACTGTTTTATAAGCTTAGACTCTTACATTTTAGAGATTTTTTTTTTGGCCAGGGGGGAGGGATGAGGGGGAGGATTAATCTAATCCTGACTTATCTATAAAGTGAGGGAAGTCCTAATACCTTCTTCATAAGGTTTTACTGGGACTTCTGTAAGGTAATGTGTGCCCGTGAAGGCGGCCTTGTGTAATGATCCTGCTATTGTGATTAAAACAAATGCAGTTTGGCCTGATAGAGCTCGGCAAATGAGCCATCCAGGCCTTTGCTCTGTCAGTGGAGAATTTTATATAGAAAGGAGAATTTGAGCTGGGATTGAACAATGAGTGTGATTTTAGTAGAAAAGGAATATGGTGTGGCTATCATAAGCAAGAATATAATATTGCATTATTTGGCATCTTAAATTTGATTTCTAGAAGATATATAAGTAGACATTGAAAAATCACATTGAAAATGGCTTTGTGTGATGAATGATGAGTTTTGATAATTGAGGTAGAAATTTTGCATTAGAAATATAGCTTTAGTATTCGAACATACGTGTTGGAATTTTAAGACTTGGCATCGTCTCCACAGTTGAAATCATCCCAATGGATGTTTACTCCAAAGGAGGGAGAGAGATTGAGAGACAAAGGGAGAGGGAAAATCCGAAATCTCAGCAATAGCACTCACTAAGCTACAGCAACACCAACCCTCTCAGATTTAAGTCTGAGGATTAAATTTAATTTTTTTAACTACCTGGGACTGTTTTATTTTACCTAACACCTTTGCTTTATTTCTAACTAGATTTCTTTTCCAAACTTGTCTTTCATAGAGCACTGTTTTTTTGAAATGTTAGATATTATTAAGGGAAAAAAAATAACAAGTATGTAATAAGTAATGTTTGAAACTTTATCATCTTACATATAAATGCATATTTATGTCATTTGTACACAAATCAAAGTGCACAAAACCTTTGTTGACCTATGTACTTTATGATCATTTAGAAGTGAGATAACACTTGATAAGCTGTTGTAATGACATAGAAATCCCGTGACACTTGATAAACAGTGATGAAAGTACTTGCTAGTATCATCTATAAAGAAGATTTTTCTTTCTTTGAGATACTCTGTTGCCCAGACTAGAGTGTCCAGGCATCAGCTTGGACCACAGCAACCTCAAATTCCTGGGTTCAAGCAATCCTCCTGCTTCGGCCTCCCAAGTAGCTGGGATTATAGATGCCTGCCACCTAGTGTGGCTGATATTTCTGTTTTTAGTAGGGAAAGACTCTTACCTCTTCAGTTTCCACAGCACAGAGAAGAAAATGTCTGCAAGGTTCTGTGTGCAATCTCTTTCTACCCCACCCTCTATCCAGACCGTCCTCCTGATTACAGAAAGGGATTTTCATGTGAACCTCAGTGTGCTTCTTTTTACCTTCAGGAAGAGAATTGTTCTTGCTGCCCACAGGCCCCAGGAAGACGGTCCCTGCTCTGAGGCCTGTGCTTTGAGGGGTGGATATATCACAAACATTGAAACTCAAAGATACTTTATTTTCTTTTTCAAATTTTAGAAGAAAGGTTTTTGAAGGATTTGCAACAGGATAAATGAACAGAAGTTATAGAGGACTATGGGATTGAGCTAAACTTCCCAGACCAGAAAGGGTCAAGTTCAGACCGGGCAGTGGCTGGGAGACCAGTGGGGCCACCAGAACGAAACCTGCTTTTGTTTATAGCTGGGCACCACAGGGTTGCTGGTGCAGGGAACTGGGAGGCTGAGTCCCTGGAAAACTGATTCTTCAGCCCCTCCCCAGGGCTCTATGTCCTGCAGGCTCCTCCTGCAGGAAATCTTGTCAGTTGGGGCTGGGAGAGGGGAACCCTGATTTGACTGTAGTGTCCATCTTGCCCTACCCCTGGCAGTGGGGTAGGCTCAGGGAAAAAGAGACACCTTTAGCCTCCAAATCTTTTATTGATTGATTGATTGATTATTTATTTTTTATTGTTTTATTATTAAATAATAGCTGTGTACAATAGTGCAATCAAGGGGTACAATGTGCTGGTTTCATATACACTCTGAACTATTTTCATCAAACTGATTAACATAGCCTTCATGACATTCTCTTAGTTATTGCATGAAGACATTTGTATTCTGCACTTAGTAAGTTTCGCCTGTACCCTTCTAAGATGCACGGTAGGTGTGGCCCCATCAATTACCCTCCCTCTACCCCAACCTATCCCTTGTCCTCCCCTCCCTTGCCCCTTTCCCCATATTCTTGTGCTATAGTTGGGTTATAGACTTCATATGAAACCTATAAATTAGCTTCATAGTAGGGCTGAGTACATTGGATACTTTTTCTTCCATTCTATCATGGAAGTAGCCTCCAAATCTTTATGGAAACACGTGGGAGCTGTAGGCCAGGGGGCTCTGGGGGTTGGAGGCTAAGCTTGGTGTTGAGCTTCTACATATTTTGACATATGGTTTGTGAATTTTCTTTTGTCTTTTTGCCGCAGGTCCTGACAATATTAGTGGGCAGGACTGGCTACTGGTTTGTCCCTTAAGTGAAGTTCTAATCCTTAATTTTATTGACAACGTGCCTTTAGATTTATAAATAACATAGGAGCACCCTCTTGTGGTGTCTTGTCAAATCACATGCCTTTTAATTACTGTGAGTAGGTCCCTGGGGGATCCTTCCCAGGACCCCCCTCGGATACCAAGCTTCGGAGATATTGGAGTCTCTGCTGAGAAATGGTGTAGTATTTGCATCTATCCTACCTACAAGCTCCCGTGTGCTTTAAATCATCTCTAGATAACTTCTACTTGCTTATAACACCTGATGTAATACAAATGCCATGTCAATATTTGTCACACTGTGTTTTAAAATGTATATTATTTTTATTGTTGCATCTTTATTTTTTTTTCTGAATATTTTTATTTTTCTGAATATCAGTTGGGTGCCTTTGTGGATAAGGAGAACCAGCTGTATTTTTCAGAAATGATTTGACTTCCCATTGGAAGATGAAATCTTGGGTTCACCCGGGTTTCCTCAACTAAGAATGTTCTGCAGAATTCTCAGAATAAGTAAATCTAGACATGTTATAAACTGCAAAATTTGATAAATTATTTTATATTTGTTTCTAATTATCTTCAGGTCCACAGGGTTTCTCTATAGACCGAAATGTACCCTCTGCAATTTTTTTTTCCCAGGGAAGGTTCATTCCGTGAGATTTAAAATATGTTTAAATATTTGTCTTTGTCTTTATATTTGACTGAGAGTTTCACTGAACACAGAAATCCGTGGGTCCCACTCTCTCTCACGATTACTCTTTCAACATTTCCTCATTACCTCTTCGGGATTAACGTTGTTTTAGAGCAGTCTAAAGCCAAGCATACTGTTTATTCCTCTTTGCATAAGTGACTTTATCTTACCATCCGGCTACTCAAAAAAGTCTTTCTTCATCTGAAGATTCCAGTAAGGTCTTCCATCGGTGTCTCCTAGGATGCTGTATGTCCTTTAAAATTACAGATCAGACTTTATTTCAGAGATGGTTCCTTAAATGTACCTTTGAATATATATATATATTTTCCTGTCCTAGTTTACTTGTCTCAATTTTATATTTATAATTTTCCCTCTTATCTTTTAAATCCTGATACCTTAGTTTTTAAATTTAATTTTGTTCATATTTCTCATCTGATATCTTTATTCTTGTAAGCCTCAGCTCTTTTTTGCTTGCTCCAGTGTGACCTTTATTGCTGATACTTTTGTTCTTTTGAGTTCTTTCAGCCCATTTTTTTCTTTCCCTTTTCTCATTTCCATGAGTTTATTAAATCCCTTTCTTAGTTGTTTTCATTTCTTTACGTATCACCATAATACATACATCTATACATACATATATATGTGTATATATATATATTAGAAAGAGAAAGAAATTTAAAAATCTACATTGTGATGACATTTTTCTAATTTTCTGTAGATCGCTTGTCCATGACATTTGCTTATTTTGCAGGAGGTTGTTACTCATCTTCATCTTTGATTTCAGGGAATTATTTCTTGGGCAATTTTTTGTAAGATGTTTGTAACAGATTTCATAAATAGATCTGTTAATTATTATGGCTTTTATGAAGGACCATAAAATGAGTTCCAGCCAGGTTTCCAAGCCCTAGAAAGCCACAGTTGGAAAGACCTGTGCTGGAACGGGGCGGCAGGTCAGTGCCCACCACCGAGCGTTCTCAAATGAGTTGCAGGCAGGGGCACCAGTGAAACATCTGCTTTTTGCTTAATCCAACAGAATACTGGGTCCTTGTCTTCTCCCGCTAACAGAGATGCATGTGGTTTAAAAATGAAATAATAAAAATGCTGTGATAAAGACCATTTTTATGTATTCACAGAGTAGAGATGAATTTTGTAAGTCATATGTTAAACTCTAAACAAAGCAAATTTGAAGTTAGTACACAGAAAAAAATGCCAATAGCCATTAAAAAATGGGAAAATGCTAATTTCATTGATGATTTTAAAAAATGAAATTAAAAAATTACATTTTTTTACCAATGATACTGATAGTCATTTATGTTTCATTATGTGAAGTATTGCTGAATCATTGGTAGGAGCAAATATTTGTGTAACTTTTTGACAAGGCAATTGGGCAATATCAAAATATAAATATTTATTCACTTTGACCTAGCAGTTCCGCTGTTTGTAATCTGTCTTACAGATAAGCTTGAACAAACGTGCCAAGGTAAATTTTAAAAATGTACAACACAACATTGTAATAGGAATAGCAAAATAATGTAGATCTATGTAGTAGTGTATACTATAATATAATAATTAGTACTATTACTACATTATTGGTTTTATATATAAATATATGTGGTAGAATAGGTAAATAAATTCCGGAACATTTGTGCTGTGGAATATTACAACAATACTAACAAAGAAATTTAAATATAGCTTTAAGTGCAAATCAAAGATACCTGAGACATAGTAAGTGAAGACTAGATGTTGTTGAATATAGAGATACTATGTTTTAGTATGACTGTACATGTGTTAATAAAATTAAATGGATATACAACATGTGAGTATGTGCCTAACTGCTAATAAAGTTATGAAGGGAACCTCCATAAACTGAGGGTAGGCGAGGCAAAGAAGAATTTTATTTTTCTCCTGATAGTCTTGGTATGTCATTTAAAATTTATTTAAACAAGAATGTTGAAATAGCTTAGGTTTCTTTTTTAGAGAAAAAAAGAAACACCAAGCCCCACTGAATACTCATATAACCAAAAATCTACTAGCTTACCACAAAGGGTGGTATATCTATTATAAAAAAGGCTGATTTGCCTGTTCTTCAAAATAAGAAAAAATAGTAAATCAAGACATATGTGTAAGTATAGTTAATTTCATTGTGTTAAATGATAACAAATTACTACCATAAGTAAGTGAATATTGAAACCAGAAATTACAATTCAAATGCCTGACATAGCCATGGAAAAAACAAAATATAGCCAACTTAGCATAATTATAAATATGAATTGTCTGTCAAATATTCATGAACCTTTTATAACATAAGTAGATACAACATTAAAGAGATTTTTAAAATTTGAACTGTACAAATACATATTTTACAGATAAACTTGCATCTTATGAATTTGATGACCATGAGCTTAATTTCTCAGTTTCCATTACATGAAAATACCAACGAAAAGAAGCTCAGCGTTGGTGCTTTGAGAGCCTTGCTTATCCCGCCCACCAGGAAATGATATATATCTTGATCTAATATCAAAGAAATGAAAATCGGGTTAGCTGAGGCCACTGTTAAAATGCGTGTTCTTGAGTATTACTCTAGTTTCAAAAGGAAAGGACTGAGAATATTTTCAACAAACACCTCAACTCATTAATATTATCAGCTGAGTTTAGAAAGTATGAATTTGCTAAAATATCCAGTCTTTAGCTTGAATACGATTTTTAGAAAAATATTTTGATCAAATCTTAAAGGTAACCATTTTTACTTTGATAATATTCAGTTGAACATCCTATAGGCTTAAAGATTGCTTTGAAAAAGAAGACTTAATAAAACAGTGTGAGCTATAAAAAATAACTAGATATAACTTTAATATTGCTTCTTTATAGTAAAAACATAATGTATGTACGCATATGTCTGTATACATATAGATATATATATCTATACACCCAGAGGGTGGATTACTATATTTTGGTCAAACTAGTCCTAAATTTATTTTTTAAATCTGTGTAAGGTATTGATTTATAAGTTCAATATGATAGTCATATTGTACTTTTGATCTGGAAAAAAAATAAAGGACAAGTTTTTCTTTCTTCATCTGTAAAATTTCTTTCTCTGGCACCCCTTGCTTCAATTATGTTTAGATTATCTTACCTCACAATTTTCATTTAAAATATTTCTCATTTTTATTTCTTATTTTCTAAATTTTGACATGGAAATATTTGATAGTTTTTTTCAGTAATATGTATATATATGTGTGTGTATATATTTAAATAGATTAAATATAATCAAAATGAAATGATTGGAAGAAATAATTGAAGGATGTTATGTTAAGCAAGTAGAATTTGTATGAGAGATATATATAAACAGTTAACTACATTTCTGTAAGTTCACGACTTTATTTTCTTTTCTCCTAAAGACACCTGCTCAAGAACGAGGAATAGTACCGGCTGCACCTCGTCAGCTTCTTCTCGTTCTAATTACTTGTACGTCTTCATCTTGGGACAACTATTGCTGGGGACAGGCGGGACTCCTCTCTACACCCTGGGGACTGCCTTCGTTGACGACTCTGTGCCCACACACAAGTCCTCTCTCTATATAGGTGAGCTCACGGCCTCAGTGTCATTTAGCCTGATTACTTGTTTATGTTTGAAATAAAGCATAAAATAGGCTGTCAAAGAGTTAGCTGTAAAGTCGCCAGCAGTTTGCATTAGGTAACTACAGCATTACTTTGAGTCATTTGCTTATTTCCCACCGTATGAAGTCAGTAACCTCGGTGGGAAGAGCAACTGAGGCAGAGACCTGTCTAGATCGCCTGACCCCAGGTGACGTCCACAAGGGATGGGCCCCGCTGATGTGTGCGATTATTACGTGTTTTTATCCTCAAATGTTTTGAGCATGAATCCTTTATGTGTTTATGCTTGATTATTTATACGTTGGGTACATTCATTTTTCCTCTAGTTTTTTAGTATTTAACATGCAGCTACAATATAAATGAAGATAGTCAGCAGGTAAATAAAAGTTCCTATATGTTCCAGATCTCCTAGGCCAAACTTTAATTCAGAGACTTGAAATAATGCAGAAGTGATTCCTCCCATGGATACATGCTTAGTTCAGGGTATAAATGAACGTTTCCTGTTCTTTTGTTCTTAAGAATGAGAATCTGAGCAGTTAGCAAACACCTAGAAGGAGGTTTCACTGGGACGTGGCGTTGGTTCACAGTTTCTTTCCCGGAGACGTCATTGGGATGATTGGTGACAGGTAGGCAGCGCTTTGCCCCTCCCTGAATAAGGACCACAGCTCAGAGCAGGTGCCTGCACACTGCACGGGGCAGCTCAGACGGAACACCAGGTCAGCAAGGAAATTAAAGGCACCCTGAGATGCAGAAACTTGGGGTGAAGGTGGAGAGAAGCGACTCGCTCAGCTGGCTGGGCTCAGAGCGCCACCGCAGGAGGAAATCTCAGCAGCACGTCCCCAGAGGCTCCACTCCCGCCGCAGACGCCGCGGTCATAGCCAGAGGAGAGCACGTGGACCCTCACAGGTCCTGGGCCCCCAAACTGCATTCTTCCAGAGAGGAAAGTCACTCAGGGTCACTCCCGCTCTCTGGGACCCGAGCTGCTTCAGCCAGGCAGCATTTCAACATTGGAGCCACCACAGGTGACACTCTGCTGGGAGTCCCCCCGGCCCTTACATCTCCAGGTCCCTGGGGCCTGTGACAGCCCCCACATCTCTCACAGGGCTGCAGTTCCAGCACCGTCTCACCCAGAGGTGCGGCTGTGTCTCGGGTGCTCAGGACCTCGCGACATCCTGCGTCCCGTGGGGCAGACCTTTGGGCACGCTGGACAGCTGCCCCTTGGACACGGGGATCCAAAGCGTGCACTCCTCACACTGGAGAGTTGCCTGCACAGGCCTGCTGCGGCTGACAGCGCCACACACCCTCCAACACCAGGGCTGTTTTCTGTCTGGTTGTGTTTCCCAGAGGCCAAAGGACCAGCCTGCTTGACCACCAGCTCCCATCCTGGAGAGCCACGGACCAGGGCACCTGGCCTGCCACCACCTTCACTGGCCACCGGCTGCCTCTGCCAGCATCTGTAAACACTGCCCTTGCCAGGGGGCCGGCCTGTGGGAAGCCACTGCCCACACGATCACTGGCTCCTGTACGTGCCCCCTCCCTGGGCCAGAGCTGGCCGCGCAGAGCCCACCTCTACCCTCGGCCACGCACACACAATGCTAGGAAAGCCCGGGGCCTCCCGCATGGGACGTGGCGCTACTACCTTCAAACTCACCTTCTACAGCAGCAGGGAAGCTGCATGCCCCCACAAACGGCCTGGGAGCCCGGGGCTGGCGACCCAGGGACCCCCCACATCACCACTAGTGCCCAGACATGTCCCCAGGGCCTGAGAACGGGGCCACCCTGTGTGTCTGCTGATCACTGCTGTGACACTCTCCGGAAACAGCTGCAGCCTGAGCCCCCGAGACACTGCTGCTTGGATTGCAGCGAGGTTCTCATATGGAGCCCAGGCTGCAGTCCCACCTGGACCCAGAGCAAGGCCCCTTCCCAGCCAACCCTGCTGGTGATGGTACAGGATAAATTTCACCCTGGGAAAGCTACTTAGTAAAGCTGGAAGGATGGCTGTTACCCGAGATGTGCAGCTGTCAGCACAGTGACATAAGAACCGTGAAAAAGCACGGATATATGATATGGAAAGGCTAGAAGGATTTTTAGTGTTCTCATCACACACAAATGGTAAATGATGTGATGGGTTCCTAATTACTCCGATTTGATCATTATACCTTGTATAAATGTATCGATATATCATTGTGTACCCCATAAATGTGACAACAACTATTAAGTGTCAGCTAAAAAATTTTTTTCACTGCATTAAAATATTAAGCAATGTTAGTAATAATAATGCCAAGAAAGTAACGTTCTCATTGTCAAATAAGACATTATAGAGTGCTTTGACTCTGAGGCTCAGTATGAAGTTATCAGTTAACTTCTTATTATTTTTTTTCCAAAGTCTCAAAAAATAGACAATTAATATTACATAAATAAAAGTAAAGGAGAGTTTCAAAAAACAGATCATCCCAAATCTTATAGACAATAGAAAAAGAAGAAATATTTTAAAATCATTCTACTTGATCTGGATACACCTGATGCTGAAATTGGAGAAAATATATTGTTATAAAGGGAAATTACAAACATATTTCACTCATAAGTGAGGGTGCAATATCCTAAACAACATATTAACAAGTTGAATTAAAAATTAATGTTTAAGTAATATACTTTGGTCAAAATTGAATCCCATTTATGTGAAAATTAGTCACTATTTTCTTTCCTTTTTTTTTTTGTTTTCTTCAAAACAAACAAAAAAAAGTGTCAGCTAAAATTAAAGGAAAAAAATACTGAAATTTTATCTGGCTGGCATAACGAATACTTGGAAGCTTAAAGGGAAAAACAATAGCCATGATAAAAAGATATGATTGGTGAAAACAAACAGATAAATAAATTTTGTTCCGTAAAACTTCAAAAGTATATATGGCAAAGTTTTACATTTCTGACGGCTAGAAATAGGCTCATTTAATTCAAAATTGGGGGCGGGGGGTCAGGAAGAACAAGCAGTTTAACCTAATGGCTTATATCCAAGGAACAGACTTCTCAAAAGATCCAGGTTTCGAGATTAGCTTCTAGCAGGCAAAATACAGAAAGCTTCCTCCGTTGTGCAGGCCTGCAAAAGCTTTTTGTTTTGAGTTGTTTTCTTCAACCATGTAAACAGTAGTAACCATTGCTACCAGTAAAAGACCCAGTATACGTGCCACCCTGCCACCAGCTCGCAGAACTTCTGTGCATTTATTACTCGTGGTTTTAGTGTAATCATTATGACACTCAAACGGCCTGGACATTGAGTCATATATTTTAGTTTCTTGTCTTGACCGTTGACCAAAGGATGCCATTCCCATGGTGTCTTTTTAGTGAAGATATATATGCGTGATTGCTGTGTCTATTCACTTAGTTTGTCCTGTGATAAAACCTCTTTTGCTGTTGACTGTTGGCCTTGCAAGGCCAAGCTGCGCGTGTGACCACCCAGTGTCTCTGCTTCCCTCCAGGGATCGGCTATTCCATGTCCATCCTGGGTCCTGCCATCGGCTACGTGCTGGGGGGACAGCTGCTCACCATGTACATCGACGTCGCTCTGGGACACAGGCAAGGCAGCGTCTGGTTTTCCTTGATTTAAATTTATTTTATTTTAAGAATGCCAACATCGTGGAAACAATATTTTAACAGCACTTCCTTAGTACAGCATGAGGGATTTTTCAGAAACAAAATCAAACACAAATAATTTTTATAAACTATCTTATTTTGGCCGTGTTGCTCCAGGGATCAGAGCCATGCCATGTCTCAGTGTAGTAGTGCACTTAATAACAAATAAGCATTTTTTTATAGAGTCCCTTGATGAAATTTTTAAAAAACACCTAGTGGGACTCTTATGTTTTCCAGAGATCTATTTGGGGGCAAAGAGCCTGAGGAGTCTCAGAAGTCTGTGATTCTCAGAGTAAGTTCCCCAGGAGCTCTGAAAATAATGTTAGAGAGATCGCAGTTATGTGACTTTATCCAACAAGGAAGGACAATAATAGTAATATTTATTTATCCTATAGTACGTTTTCTACAATCGTTTTTGGTGTATGTTAACTTATTTCACAAACTGTCTTATTTAATTCTTTCAATAAACCCATAAAGTCGTTTGATGTGCACTGGGGGTGAACATCAAACGTCATTACTTGGCGACAAGTAAATGGCCAAGACATGAAGTATATTTTTTTGACTCCAAAATCCACCCCCGCTCAAGTACTGAGTTACCTTTATTTTTTCCTGAATAGAGAATTTAGTGGCCTTTGGAGAGGCCATTATTTTCTCATTGTGCCACTGGGAAAAATATTGCATAATTCCTTGTATGGCCATGAGCAGTGGATAAGAAGATGTCATGGGCATCTTTAGAGCCAGGTGTGTGGGAGAAGCTCTGGAAGCAGAGAGAGAGAATTACATGAAAGAACATTTCCATTTCAGTAAAAAGTTACATGTGTTGTAGGAGTGGTGTGTTTTCTAAAAGGGCTTATCGATATGAAAATATTAAAATCATTATAAAAAATTGTTGATATATCACTTTAAGAACAACTTTGCATTTTAAGAAATGCCACAACCTGAAGCACAACATATAAGCTTTTAATATGGATCAGTGTTGTCTGTGAGATGTATTTAATTTAAAACACTAGAGGAGAAATTTGCCTAAAGTTAAAGAATATTCAGGAATTCTATGTATCTTTTCAAATATTTATCATACTAAGATTTACTATTAAATATTTTAAACTTTTATGTGACATTTGTCATTTGAAAATACTTTATAACCGTTATTCTTATAAGTCATGTACATCTGCTACCAGTTTTCTGATTTGTCCCACTGTGTTAGCATTTTGGATATTATAACATGGTACTGTGTGCATTCTAAGCAGACAGTGTGCGATTCTGATACCCGAGTTTTCCATAGTAAGGTAGAGTTGGCTTTTACCTCCTGTTTTTCTGTCTTGTAGCCCTAACATCACGGAGGATGACCCCCGGTGGCTGGGAGCTTGGTGGATTGGATTTCTTTTATCTTGGATCTTCGCTTGGTCTTTGATAATACCTTTTTCTTGTTTTCCAAAACACTTACCAGGTAAACAGGTTTTCTTTAAACAGGAGCATTTTATGTTCCTTCTAAGTGTTGTTTTCTGTATTTTTAACGAGAGCCATAGATCCAGCCTGTCTGTTTTATACAAACTTTTGAATAATTATCTTTATTTTAGGAACTATTGGGTAGCAATCTTAATATTCCTATATTTCCTATTAATAATTGATAAAACTGTGTGCGTATTTACCTCCTTACTCCTTGATCAATGTTTTTCTTAGGTTTCACTGGGAATCCCGCTTTACGTGTATGCAAGATGTTCTATCTCCTTTTTTTTTTTTTTTTTCCAGAGATAGGGTTTCTGTCACAGGACAGGTAGGGTGCAGTGATGTGATTATAGCTCACTATAACCTTGAACTTCTGGGCTCAGGTGATCCTCCTGCCTCAGCTATCCAAACAGCTAGGATGACAGGCACACATCACCATGCCTGGCTAATAATTTAAATTTTGTTGTAGAAATATCCCACAGTTAGTTGATCCATTCATGGGTTGATGGGCACTTGGGTTGTTTCCACGACTTGGCAATTATGGATTGAGCCACAGTAAGCATTCGGGTGCTAATGCCTTCATGGTAAAATGATTTTTGTTCTTCTGGGTAGATACCTACACATCTTTTACATTTGCCAGGATGGCGTTAAAATACATTCTTCTTAGTAAAGGATCACAAGAATGGAAAAATAAATATCTAATGTACTCCATACTAATAGGAAATCAATATATAAAATATTACATGCTCATAAGAATAATGACGCACAAATATAGTCTAGTATGAGGGTAGAGGGAAGTAGGAGGGGAGAAGGGAAGTAAGAGGACATTTGGCAGAAGGAGGGAGGGCCTGAGGCTGGATCTCACCTAATGTGCAAATTGTCAGGGTGTGTAACAGGCTCCCTGGGTGAGGGCTCTTCTACAGATGGAACTTTACCCTGGAAGTGAGAACAATGTAACCTAAAAATTTATACCCTCATATTTGATCTAAAAAGAAATTAAAACAAATAAAAGGTAGAATTTTTTGCCTAGCAATAGGGTCTTGCTATGTTGCCTAGGCTGGTCATGAACTCCTGGCCTCAAGTGATCCTCCTGCCTTGGCCTCTCAAAGTGCTGACATTATAGGCATGACCTCGGTACTCAGCCCAACTATTAGGTTGCATTCAGGTCGTCACTAATTTCAACATGCCTTGGTCATTCATGTTAATTATTGATAGTTGAAAATATAAGTGCTTATGTTTTTCATTTATCATGAAAGTCATGCTATAGTGTACTCATTTTTTATCATATTAAAATACTAGACATTCTTTCCAAAAAGAAAGGGCTAAGAGAACAGAGTATCTTTTTTCCCACCGAGATCTTGCTTCTGTGTAAGTGTGAAGTTAAATCTGTATCTGTAGAAGTAATTATCTTTAAGTTGAAGGCCTTAGTTGTTTCCATTATTTGCAACAGGGTAGACGAGTACCTTTTTGAAATTAGCAAAGGAAAAGTCAGCAGACTAGAAGTAGGTGGACTTGATTTCTTTTTTTATTGGTTTTTCTGGGCCATTCAATTTATAATTTCATATAGTGGCTGTTTTCTCAGATTTATTCACAATCAAAAATCAAAGGGACCTGGTAACAGATGGTAATATTTCACCTGCTAACCATGTTAGAAAGAGTAAAGAAAAAAAGCCCTTAAATATATAAAGAGAACCATTTGGAAAGAAGAAAAAATTCAAGAGCTTTTAAATGAAAAGCACGATTATGAGATTAGAGTAGAATTGTCTCATTTTCAGGTTGTGGCTGGTTCGAACTTCCTGAGTGGTAGCGACTAGCAGGTCTTAGAACAGCCTGGTTACCTATGTGTCTGCATAATTGTGTTGACAAGGAGAGGAACTGGCCTCTTATGTTAGGGAATTTATGTACTTGTGGAACTGCGCGTCAATTAAAAAGTAAACATTTTATTGAAAATGAAGAATGAAGTGATGGAGAATGTGCACTTACTACCGTTTTTAGGTACAGCAAAAATTCAAGCAGGAAAAATTTCCCAAGCTCATCAGAATAAGAGTATATCCTTGCATCATACAGAAGAGCAATTTGGAAAAAGTATTAAAGATTTTCCGGCTGCACTGAAGGTAAAATAAGACTTTTTTTCTCTCTCTGTCTCTGACACACACACATGCCCAAGTCACATGTGCATATATGTGTAGTTGTGTGTTTATTACATACATTAAACCCCCCCTTGCAGTGTATACACACTCGTAAAGCGACACATACAAATCTTTTCTTAATACATTCTTGTTTGCTTATTTATTATTTATAAACTATTCTGCAGATTTAGTTTTATTGTCCTTTAGGCAAATGAAAATTGGTCCAGAGAATGGTTGAAAGAGCATGAATTATCTTACTGGCAATATGAATATCCAGTGGCTTCTCACAAGCACCACAGCCCATTATTCCAGGTTTCCCTGAGGTGATGCATTGATCAGTGATCACTGAATTGTTAATATAGGTTTTAAAGTGACAAATTGTCAGTTTTCCTTTGTAAAAAAGGTAGTGGTCACTCTGGGAGGCCGAGGTGGGAGGATTGCTTGAGCTCACGAGTTCAAGACCATCCTGAGGAAAAAAGCGTGACCCCCATCTCTACTAAAAATAGAGAAACTGAAGCAAGAGGATTGCTTGAGCCCAAGAGTTGGAGGTTGCTGTGAGCTATGGTGCCACGGCACTCTACCCAGGGTGACAGCTTGAGACCGTCTCCAAAAAAAAAAGGTAGTGATCCATGGTAACTTGGTTTGAAGCTAAGAAACCAGTGTTTTACTGTATTTGATTATACACAGAAGAATGCTCTTTCTGGTTAGCATCATAAAATCTTTGTTCACATGGGAGTTTCGGATTTTAGTTTTACAAGATGCTAAGTTATTTGTTTCTTCTTTCTCTTTTTGGCCTCTTGTCAAATGAAAGCCTTAAAGTTTTTCACTTGTCCACTCAGCTCACTTTTCACCTCTGCCCACATAGAGGAACATTATTGTATTTTGCTGAGATTGTTCTTAATTTTAATTTCAACTTATTTTTCCTTATAGTAAGTTTGTTCTATTTCATATCTTTCCACTTATTTTATTTTATAAATGTCACTTTGTATTACCATCAAGATTTGTTGTTCACCATTGTTTTCTTTATCCTCCGGGCCTCCTGCTTGAATCTCGCTCGTGCTCAGGTCTCTACAGACACAGGATTTCATTGCTGGTTTCCCTTGGATGGGAACCCACATAAATATCCTCTAATATGCCAATGATATTTCTGATGAGATCAATACTTTCAGATTCTGCCCCTATAATTCTTCCAGCAGTCTGTGGGTATTATTTACTCTATTCTATTTCAATGTGTTGCATTTGAGAAGTTTCATGGTAGCATTTTTCTGACAAACATATATGTGTTCTGTAAGTTTGTACATTTTTCATGTATCTTTGATTTCAGGAAATTTACCTGGTTATTTCTAAGTATGTCTTTTTACATTAAGTCTTCTAGGAATCTATTATCTTTTCGAATCTGGAGCCTTAATTATTTTCTTCTTCTGCTACTACTGATAAAAATACTAGTACTATTACAACCAGTACTACTATCACTACTAGTAATACTTTCATTACTACTACTATTACTGCTACTACCATTACCACTAGTACTACTGTCACCACCACTGTTAGCACTATTACTACTAGTACCACTTTCATACTACTACTACTATTACTACTTCCATTACCACTAGTGCTACTATTACTGCTACTATTGGTGCTAGTACTATTGTTGCTGTTACTATTGATACTAGTACTACCATCACAACTACTACTATTACTAGTAGAACTACTCTTACCATACTATTACTCCCATCACTAGTACTACTATTACCACTAGTACTACTTTCATTACTACTAGTGCTACTATTACTAATCCTATTACTACTAGCACCACTAGTACCACCATCAGTACTACTACTATTACTGCTAGTACTATTAGCACTGCTACCATCACTAATAAATACTACTATTACTACTAATATTACCATTACTACTATTAATGCCAGTGCTACTATCACTACTGCTAATACTAATACTATTACTGCTAGTACTACTACCATTACCTCTAGTGCTACTATTACTAATATTATTGCTACTAGTATTACTCGCACTATCATCACCACTACTACTATTACTACTACTGTTACTACTAGCACTACTAGTACTACATCACTACTACTACTATTACTACTGGCACTAATAAATACTACTGTTACTACTAGTACCCTCAGTACTGCTATTAACACTATTACTACTAGTGCTACTATTACTACTCCTAATAATAAAATACTGGTATTACTACTACTATTACTACTAGCACTGCTAGTGCTACCATCCCAACTGCTATTAACACTATGCTACTAATATGACTATTATTGCTACTACTACTAATAAAATACTACTATTACTACTGCTTTAAACTGTGGCATGTCTTCATCCGGGTTCTTCTCTCCTTTTATACATCCTGTTATCCTTATGTTACTAGTTATCTGACTTTGACGTCTAAATCCCTTTTCTCATCCATTCGTAACCTCTGCGTGTGTGTTTTGCTTAGTTTTATGAAACTTTTTTTGCTTTTAATATTTCAGAACTATATTTTGGTTTTCATGTTGTGGTTAAGTATATTAAAACAATTAATCTCTGTATTATCTGTAGGTAGGTGAGATTCTGAGAGGTCTAGAATTATAGACTTCTATTAAAGTTGCTTAAGCCTATGTCTGGCTAATATTCTTGGTTACTGGTCCTTTAATCATTGGGCAATACTATGAGTAGAGTGCTTAGAAATCACTCCCATCTGTGCTGACATACGTTCTTTGTTCACTGGACATAGGAATTCCAAACCATGAAAAGATCAAATCAGAGGTAAATTTATAGTGTGGATATCTACAATAAGACTTAGAAAAGGACTTTTTCCCCCAGCAGACTTTAACCTTCTCTCAATGATCCTTTGCATGTGAAAATATCGTAAGTACTGTGTTGATGAGTCATTCGTCAACCAAGAGGTGCTTCAGATGTGCAGAGTTCCCATCATTTTTTATGTTTAAATCTATTAATTATTTATCATTATATTTTTGTGCTGGAGGGAATGATGCCATTTTACAGATGATTACATTGTATTTATTAAAAATTTTGCCATTTTAGCATGCTGCCCTTCCCATGCTGTCCCTTGTAATACGATCACATTCAATTCATTTGGTTCACTGTATTTTTTTTATTATTGTAGAATTTGATGAAGAATACTGTCTTTATATGTTTAGTTTTATCAAGTTCTTCAGAAGCTTTAGTTACTACTGGATTTGCTACATTTTTACCAAAATTTATAGAAAACCAATTTGGATTGACATCGAGCTTTGCAGCTACCCTTGGAGGTAAAGTATTTTATTTATTCTAATTTAATCTAATAATTTTTAATAATTGTTAAAAATAATTAAAAATAATCTAATACATTATTTATTGCATAGTATATAATTTGGGATGCTGCACTCCTTGAAATTTAAATTTAACACTGATTTAGGTAAAAGTTGCTGATTTTCAGACATTAAGTAATCTATTGTACGAACTTGAGACAAAGGGCATATATTACTGTGAATATTCAGTACATCAATTTCAATAATTCCTCACTTAGTGGAATTATTAAGTCATTTATGCGTATAATTCTATGTCAGATGAATTCGTTTATATGTGAAAACCATCCTGGTGCTTATTTTTGATGTTTCCAAATGTAACATGAGCTACTGAGATTCTGTGTATTCTCACTGCGTCCTCCTTCTCATTTTAGGAGCTGTTTTAATTCCTGGAGCTGCTCTTGGGCAGATTTTAGGTGGTTTCCTTGTTTCCAAATTCAAACTGGCATGTAAAAATACAATGAAGTTTGCACTGTTCTCATCTGGAGTTGCATTTCTGCTGAGTTTTGTATTTATTTATGCCAACTGTGAAAACGAGCCATTCGCTGGTGTGTCAGAATCATATAATGGGTAAATATATTTCAGAACTTTGGTATTAATATCAGAATAATGAATGATGCATGCATTTCCAAGTATATATGTTTTCTTTTTCTTGTGTTGTTTCAGGTTCATTGAGGGTACAAAGAATTAGTTTGTGCTGATTGCATTTGTTCGATGAATTCCCTCTTATAATTGTGCCAGAGACCATGAACCCCCCTGCCCCTTCCTCCCCCCTCCCCACTTGCTCAGTCCCCAACCCCCCACCTTGTATTAGATTATCTACAGGCTTCATATTACAATTGAGTACATTGGATTCTTGCCTCTCCATTCTTGCGATGCTTTACTAAGAAAAATGTGTTTCACTACCATCTAGTTTAATCCAAAAGATGTAAAATCTCCATCTCTTTTAATAGCCACATAGTATTCCATGGTGTACATATACCGCAGCTTGTTAATCCATTCCTGGGTTGGTGGACATTTATGTTGTTTCCACGTTTTGACGATTGTGAATTGAGTTACGGTAAACAGCCT
The DNA here is from genome assembly GCA_963573935.1 of Arctocebus calabarensis. Taxonomy (NCBI): domain Eukaryota; kingdom Metazoa; phylum Chordata; class Mammalia; order Primates; family Lorisidae; genus Arctocebus; species Arctocebus calabarensis. The sequence continues at coordinate 37,563 of CAUYON010056168.1, forward strand.
AGTGCAAATGTCCTTATGGTGAAAGCATTTTTTTTTTCTTCTGGATAGATGCCCAATAATGGGATTGCAGGATCAAATGCGAGGTCTAATTTGAGTTCTTTGAGGATTCCCCATAGTCAAGAAGGTTGTATTAGTTTGCTGTGTCACAGTTTTGTTTTTGTTGCCTTTGGTTTTAGTGTCTCGGTCATGATGAATTTTGCCTGTGCCCGTGAGCAGAAGAGTTCCCAGGTTTTCCTCCTTCTCTGTACTTGGCCCCACCCATCTGGGCTCTGGTTCCATTTTCTTTTTTCTTTTACATTTAGATATATTTCTGCCAACTTGAGTTGTCTAGCACATAAATGGGATTCTCTGTGTTTAAATAAGTGGACCCCAAGGCTTTTGTGCTCTCCTCTGCACAGTGTGTGATGACAGGGTTTTATCAGCTACATTTATATGCAAATGAATATTATGGTAGGTCCAGGGCAGATTCCTTAGCAAATCTGAGATTCTTAATCTCAGTATACATAAGTCCAGATTAATCGTGTCTTCTCCAAACCCGGCTCTTCTTGTCTACCCAAACTCCGAGTTAGACAGCAGGAGTTGCCCGCAGCACAGCCGTCCTTAACCGAGAGAGTCATAATCAGTCATGAATCGCCAAATCTCTCTGATTCTGTTAATAGACTGAGAGCTTTCTTCACCCTGTTTGCTGTAATCATGGAACCTTCTGCTCCAGTTCTCTGCTCTGCTACCAAGGACTCTCTGGGATACTGTGACGGGTCCACGTTCTTTAAATTCATACTTTCTACAAGTCCTAGGATAATTTCTTTACCAAAAACTTCTGATGATGTCACTTTCCTGTCTAAAAATGCTTTAATAATTACCTTGTGTCAGTCATGAGTTAAAACTCATTGTTTTAAAGGAGACCCACGAGGCTCCCAGTAATCTGGGCCTGTCTCCTTAGCAACCCCACTTCTAGTCTCCCTCTGCTCAGATGTCATTCATCTTTCCCATGGAGGCTGTTTCCCAAGTCCGTGCCTTTGTACCGGCTTTATCTGGAGTGCCCTTCACCCACCCCACTAGCCGGGCTCAGCCTTCTTCAGCCTTTCAGACTCTTCTCCTGCAGCCCCTCCTTTCCAAACTTCAGCTCGTGTTAAGTGCCCCGCCCACCCCCGCCGTGCTTCTAAGATGCACTTTGCAGACCCCGGTAGCCACACTTAGCATGTTAGTGGTTAATTACCTGTGTCCATCTGTACTTCCAGACTGTGATGTCTGAGGACAGCAAAGCCCCACTTAGCTTTGCCTTTCTGTTACAGCTCCTAGGTCCCTGCACTTGCTCAGTATGTGCTGTTTGAGTGAATGAGAACAAGAGGGATTAGGGAAGCTCCTCATTAGGAAAGATGCTCTTTCCTTGTAAGACGCAGCATGAAACAACTCTGGGCCTGGCGTCAAGGCAGGGATTTTCTTCCTTCCTCCCTCATACTTGGCAGGGGAAAAAAGTAACTTTCTCTAGGTCTCGGTTTTGCCTTCACCTAAGATTAGTATGTCAACAACATGAAAGTATTTATCCTTCCAGGTTTAAAAATATCGCCTGCTCCCTGGAGATATTGGGTAATACCTTGAGGTATTGTGGCTGCCAAGGTTAAGGAGAGTGCTACTGGCACGTGGTGGGTGGAGGCCCGAGACGCCGCCTCGTAGCCCACAGTCCACAGAACCAGCTCCCCAGGAGAAAGAGGGGTCTGACGTCCAACGAGACACTTGCTTCCTTCACTAGCTCTGGCTTATCTTTCTTATTACAGACAGGCACTATATTATGTGACTATTGTTCTTACTGCCTCCCCTCCACAAGAACTTAAGTTCCATGTGCAAAGGCAGAAATTTTATATGTTTAATGAAGTTTCTCCTGTATACACTGCACGTAGTAAAAGCAGAGGAAGTGTTGAGGGAGGGAATAAATTACTGAATGGCAAAATACAACAATGCTTCTGAACCGCAGAAACATTAAACATTAGGACATAGATAATCCACCCTTCTTTCCTTTCTTATTTACAGGACAGGAGAACTGGGAAATTTGATAGCCCCTTGTAATGCCAATTGCAGCTGTCTGCGCTCATATTATTATCCTCTCTGCGGAGAAGACGGAGTCCAATATTTTTCTCCCTGCTTTGCAGGTTGTTTAAACTCAGATTCAAAAAAGAAACAAAAGGTAATTCATGCCTGCTTTCCCTCACGTGGCCATGCGCGTGTGTGTTTGTGAATGTGCACCTTGACCCCTCTGTTGGTGTTATGCAATGTCTTTTCTTTTCTTCCTGCCCAATCTCCTCCATTAAGTAGCCCCCAGAATCTCTGGCTAAAAAAGTTTCTTCTCCCTTCACACTTCATGTAAGCATTGTTGAAAAGTCAGTTGGGCAGTTATTCGTATATGTCTTAGTAACATCACTTCTGTGGCAGTAGTGAAATATCGTTTACCTTTTTATACTTTTATAGTTTTCCCTTAGTGTACATGGGGAGTTAGTCCAGGACCCCCAGCCCTACCCCCATCCCCGTACTCAGGTCCCACAGTTGGCCCTGCAGAACCCATGGTCCACCGCTCATGTATATCAAAGGGTTGGGCTCTTTAATCGTGGGTTTCACACGCTGTAAATCTGTGTGTAAGTGGACCTGGCAGTTCAAACCCATGTTCTTCAAGGATCAGCTGTAGATGGATGATCTTTCTCAACTGCACTTTAAGATCCTAAAGGCAAAGAACTTCACTTGTTTTTATTATATACAGCGTAGAAACTAATAAGTATTTTAGATAGTAGAAACTAATAAGTATTTTACTTGATGTATCATAGATACATTTTAAAATGTCCAAATGAATTTATTCTCAAATAGAAATTTACTTTTCTGAATCAGAATGCACATCCGTTTACCTAGATGTTATTTTATTTAATGTAAGTAATGTAAGAGAATTATTAAGTAGAGTTTTATTGTACTCTATATATAATCTAAAGATTTCATCTTTGTTAAATTGGAGAGCCTTGGGAATAACTAATATTTAGATCGTGAGTAGTATACAGTATATTAAGCATTAATATGTAATGTGATAACTTAAAAAGAACAAGTGAATAAACCGTAAGATTTACATATTGAAGACAATCATATATTTGAAATATGGGATAGTGAATGACATTCCTTTTCAAGATATAAATTCCCATATAAAGATACATTGAAGATGGTAAGATTGTTTTTTCATATTACCTATTCTCTCTCTCTCTATATATATTTTTTCTTTTTTATTTTTTGAGACAGTCTCAAGCTGTCACCCTGGGTAGAGTGACGTGGCATCACAGCTCACAGCAACCTCAAACTCTTGGGCTTAAGCGGTTTTCTTGCTTCAGTCTCCCAAGTAGCTGGGACTACAGGCACCTGCCATAATACTCGGCTATTTTTTTGTTGGTTGTCATTGTTGTTTTAGCTGGCCCAGGCTGGGTTTGAACCTGCCAGCCTCGGTGTATGTGGCTAGCACCCCACTGACTGAACTACAGGCTCCGCCCAATATTCTTTGTGTTTTTAAATAATTACCTAACAAACATTGAAAAAATTGGTTATAAAAATATTTATGAAAAATCGTAGAAGACCATGCACAATTTAATCTTTGTAGTAAAAGATAAAATAATCAAGTTGTTATTATAAAGGACCTGTCAAAACTTTATAAAAGACTTCAGGAAGATTTGTATGATTTTAATCTCTAAACTTTCAAACCAGTGGGCATCTGGGATGGCTTTACTTTTAACATACTTTGAGAAAATATGAGCTTGTGTGACTTGTAAGGAATCAAATTCCACCAGTAAGCACGTAAATATCCTAGAATCAGAGGTACCTGGTGGATAACTATTTCTTCAAGAAGTGAATAAATAGACTTTTGGTATATAAATAGGATCAACAAATGTTATCAACTAAGTTTGATTAGAAGATTATGGCAGGTAGTTAAGTTATTATTAAAGCTTTTATGGATGTAAGTAGTGACGTCCAGACGTGAATACTGTCCTGCACAGGGAAACAAAAATAAAAAGTCTAATTCCCAGAGTACACTTGAAATGGTATTAATTATTTTGATATGGTTAATTTAATATTTGCACTTTCAGCAAACACTTAGAAAATTGCCATCTCACACAGAAAATTGTCTTCTAGGATTGTTTAAGAAGAACAGATTATTTGGAATTCATGGTTTTCTATTTGTCTATTTTTTGATATGTCCAACTAATTCATATCACAATTAATTCACAAGATTTTTTTTTCTTGTGGACCGTGTCAGATAGGCAAAATATTTTTATATTAATATAATAAACACCTGTGAACATTTGTTCACAGTAATATAATATTAGTTATATTTTACATCAGTAACCCAAATTATAAAAACAAGTTTTGACTAGCAGTTATGTTTCAGGCAAATATACCCTTCTTTATGTAAGAGCATTGTAATGTTTCATCAAGGTAAAAAATACTATTCTAGGTTCCTCTTTATAAGACTTTTAAAAGCTGAATTACTTCATTATTTGATACATCTGGTTGTTGAATATCATTGTCAATTTTGGAGGTGTTGGCTGTGTATTTGGTTTTCCTGAATCAGTGCCAGTGGTCTTAGAATTGCTTTCTGCCAAATGTTCGTTTCTCACCTTTGTAATAATGAAATTGCCACTTCTCTTTGATCTCTCTGGCTCTGCTCTGATTTTATTGAGATCTTAAATGTATAAATAGATTTATAGTAAGCATGGAGTTGAGATGTAAAATGCCTTCATGAAATAGTATGCCTAATAAGGTATAGTTATGATTTTTAAATCATGTCACTTTCCAACATTTCATATTATTAATGTATATGAATACCTATGCATATATGTGAAATATTTAATATATTATTTATATATAAAATAACTTTAAGGACAATTAAGTACCAACTTTTACTTTTTTAATTGTCATAAACATATTTTTAGAAGGATACAGCTTGCTTTTGGTCAAACAATTTTAAAAATTCTGAAAATTATATTTAAAATCCAAGGTTCAAATTGAAGACTTAATACCATCCACAACAGCTGCAAAGAAAATAAAATACCTAGGAATATACTTAACCAAAGGGCTGAAAGAGCTCTACAAGGAGAACTGTAAACATTGAGGAAAGAAATTACAAAGAACATGAATAAATGGAAAGATATTTGTGCTCATGGATGGGCAGAATCAACATTGTTAAAATGTTCATATCACCCAAAGTGATTTACAGATCCACTGCAACCCCATCAAAATACCAATGTCATAATTCTATGCTTCATTTGGAACCAGAAAAGAGCCCGAGTATCCAGAATAATCTTAAGGAAGAAGAACAAATCAGGCGATACTGCAGTACCAGACTTCAAACTATACTACAAGCTATAGTAACCAAAAACGTTATGGTATTTAGTAAAGAGGTCCAGGAATAGAGTTATAGACCAGTGGAACAGAGTAGAGAACACAGATACAAAACCTGCGGCCAACTCATCTTTGATAAAACACACCACAGTGCACACAGGGGAAATGAAGCCCTGTTCCATAAATGGTGCCGGGAAAACTGGGTAGCCATATGTGGAAGACTGAAACAGACTCCTGCCTCTCGCCACTTATAAAAATTAATAAGAATTAACTCAAGTTGACTAAAAGACTTACCCATGAGACATGAAACCATAGGAATTCTAGAGGTAAATGTAGGAAAAATCTCTAGTTATGAGCCTAGACAAAGAGTTTATGACTAAGACCACAATGGCAATTTCAGCAACAGCAGAAATAAATGAGATTTGATTAAACCAAAAACCTACTACAGAACTAAGGAAATAGCTGTGAAAAAATAGTAAGTGGGTAGCCTACAGAATAGGAGGAAATATTCAGAAGCTGTATATCTGATAAAGGGCTAATATACAGAATCTACAAGGAACTCAAACTAATAAGCAAGAAAAAAACCAACCCTGTTAAAAAGTGGGCAAGAGACATGAACAGGAACATTTCAAGAGAAGATAGACAAATGGCCAACAAACATGAAAAAAGACTCAATGTCACTAATCATCAGGGAAATGTAAATTCAAATCACAGTGAGGTATCTCCTTACCCCTCTTAGAATGGCTTTTATTAAAAGGTCTAAAAACACCAGATGGTGTGAATGCCGATAAAAATGGAACTCTTCTAACACTGCTGGTGGGAATGCAAATTAGTACAACTTCTATGGGAAACAGTCTGGAGATGCCTCAAAGGACTAAAAGGAGACCTACCATTTGATCCAGAAATCTCACTACTGGGTATGTGTCCAAAGGAAGAGAAGTCATTTTATCAAAAAGACACCTGCACTTGAATGTTTATTGCACCGTAATTCACAATTGCAAAGACGTGGAATCAACCAAAGTGCCCATCAATTCACGAGTTGATTAATCAAATGGGGTGTCTGTATACCATAGAGTACTACTCAGACATAAGACAGGATGAATTAATGTCTTTGCAATGATTTGTTTAGAGACTGTTATCATACGTGATGTACATAGTATTTTTTTATTTTTATTATTTATTTATTTATTTGAGACAAGAGCCGCAAGCTGTTACCCCTGGATAGAGTGCCATGACATCACAGCTCACAGCAACCTCCAATTCCCGGGCTCAAGCGAGTCTCTTTCCTCTGGCTCCCAAGTAGCTGGGACTACAGGCGCCTGCCACAATGCCCGGCCATTTTTTGGTTGCAGCCGTCATTGTTGTTTGGCAGTCCCGGGCTGGATTTGAACCCACCAGCTCAGGTGTACGCGGCTGGAGCCTTAGTCCGTTCAGCCACAGGCGCCGAGCCTATTATTCTATTTTCTATTGAGGTATAGAAAAACCATCCACCCCAAGAAACTCAGAGTCCTCCTTCACATTCTCCATATCTCTGATTGGCTGATTGACCAATGCAGGATGAGAGATGGAAGATATGATAGGATGTTTTAGGGTCTGGTACCAGAAGTGGACAAATCACATCCTCTATATTCCATTGGTCAAAACTCAGTCACATGACCTACCCAGCCAAGGGAAACTGGGAAATGTCGTCTTCCTGTGTGTACAGGTGAGCCTAAGGCTTTGTGGTTGTCACATTTCGTGTCTGCTAAGTGCTGCTAAGTGCAGGGCTTATCTATGTTATCCTGCTCAGGGCTGGTAAAAAGAAAGAAGTCCAGGCACGGTGGCTCATGGCTGTAAGCCTAGCACTTTGGGAGGATGGGGCTGGAGGATCACTTGAGGCCAGGAGTTCAAGATCAGTTTGGACAGAATAGCAAGAACCCGTCTACAAAACCCAGAAATATTCTCTGGGTGTGGTGGCACACACCTGTAGTCCCAACTGCTCAAGAAGTAGAGGCAGGCGCATCGCTTGAGCCCAGGAATGTGAGGTTTCAATGAGCTATGGTGATGCCACTACACTCTAGCCCAAGCAAAAGAGAGACAGAGAGAAAGAGCGAGAGAGAAAGAAAGAAATTGCAGGCTCGGCGCCTGTGGCTCAACAGGCTAAGGCGCCAGCCACGTACACCTGAGCTGGCGGGTTCGAATCCAGCCCGGCCCTCCAAACAACAATGACGGCTGTAACCAAAAAATGGCCGGGCGTTGTGGCGGGCGCCTGTGGTCCCAGCTACTTGGGAGGCGGAGGCAGGAGACTCGCTTGAGCCCAGGGATTGGAGGTTGCTGTGAGCTGTGATGCCACGGCACTCTATCCAGGGTGACAGCTTGAGGCTCTGTCTCAAAAAAAAAGAAAAAAGAAAGAAATTGCAGGTGAGTGTGAGAGAAAAGAGAAAGGATGGAAGGAAGATGAAGGTAAATAAATAACTATAAAATAAAATTTCTAACAAGTAACCTTTTTTTAATTAAAAACTTTAAAATACATTATAGTACATTACAATAAATAAAGTGATCATAGGATGTGTGTATGTACATCAAGAGAGGATGAGGGAGGGGCGGAGCAAGATGGCGGACGAGTAACAGCTTCTGGGCACAGTGAGACTGGGGAGAGAGGACTTCAGGCATCTCTGCTAGGCGGGATCTGCCCAGAAACTTCACTTTGGGGACACAGGGAGACAGCGTGAGGCTTCTGGACACCCTGAGGAAGGCTAAAGCGGCGGAGATTGGCAGTTGGAGTTTCTACTCAGAGAGGGAGAATTGATGCAGGACAATTGGCGCCCTAGCCAGCTCAGCGGGGCTGGCGGACCTGCCACCTCCTTGGCAGTGTCGGTGGTGTGGCAGCCAGCTGAAGAGCCAGCGGGCTGGATGACAGGCAAGGAGGGGGACCTCC
>CAUYON010056171.1:0-26888 GCA_963573935.1 Arctocebus calabarensis
ATGTATACCATGGAATATTATGCAGGCTTAAAGAAAGATGGGGACTTTACCTCTTTCATGTTTACATGGATGGAGCTGGAACATATTCTTCTTAGCAAAGTATCTCAAGAATGGAAGAAAAATTATCCAATGTACTCAGCCGTACTATGAAGCTAATTTAAAGGTTTCATATGAAGGCTATAACCCAAATATAGCACAAGAATATGGGATGGGAGGGGACGGGGGAGGTTGGGATGGAGGGAGGGTAACTGGTGGGGCCACACCTATAGTGCATCTTAGAAGGGTATAGGTGAAACTTACTAAATGCAGATTACCAATGTCTTCATACAACAACAAAGAAAATGCCATGAAGGGTATGTTAAACAGTTTGAAAAAAACATTTCAGATTGTATATGAAACCAGCACATTGTACCCCTTGATTGCACTAATGTACGCAGCTATGATTTAATTAAAAACAAAGAAAGAAAGAAAGAAGGAGTCATGGGGTCAAACAGAAAAGAGAAGAGAAAACAAATATGAATTAATACAATACAGAGAAATACAATCAACTGGGGAAAAAGATAACTTTCAAAGGCCACAAAAATGATTTATGAGGATAAAAAGGTAAACAGGCAGAAAGGAGATGAGAGGGACAGAATGAAAATTTGAGTAAATGGAGGATAAAAATTAAGTATTAAAATTTAAAAAAATTAGTTCAACCCCAAATGTTAGTAGCTATAGTGAAAAGTTCTCTTACCTTAATTTCACCCAAACCTAGGCATAACAGAGAAAGTAATAATAGATGAAATACTTAAACAGAAAAAAGGGATTAATATTTTATACTTTAAAAGATCGAAAGAAAAAATTTCCTATTAAAGGAAACAGGCACACATTTCTCTGTCCCTCAATTTTTTCTAAATCTACTCCCACTGTCTGCCTATATAATTCCCTGCCAGAGCTTTGCAGCTGGTCCCCACTGAGGCTTCGGCAGCCTCCTCTCTGTGTTTCCATTTAAAAATCTTTATTTCAATAGGTGGGCCTAGAGCATCTGCACTTCAAAAATTACCACACAACTGATCCAAAATGATTGAAACAAAATTGGTTTCAAAAATTGCCCTTAGGCTGAAAAGAAGATGAAGGCTAACATTTCAGACCTAAAGAAACATTTATCACAATTCTGTGGTCTGTAATAGACTTCTGTAGTTGTAATAGAAATGTTGACAGCTTGTTAATTATAGAAATGCTTGTGAGCACCACTGTTATTCTTTTGAAAGACCTGACAAAAGAGTTCAGAGTTTTTTTTACTTAAACTAAGCCTTACAACACCTCAAGTCTAATCTCTTCTCCCCCAGAGGCTGCATTGAGGTCCATTTTTCCTGCTAGTGTGTACTGCACTGACTCAGGCAAGGTCTTAAATAACCCCAGACCCCAACAGTTTCCAAACCCCAAAGAAGACAAGGGAAGTCCTAGAGTCACATTTTTTATTCAGGGGCTTCTTAGGGTTTCTAAAGGTTATATCACCTGACAAGACCCAGAATAGTTTAAATCTCTCTGAGATCCTTGAGTGAGAGTGTACACAACTCTGAAAATCACACATCATGAAACACATAGCAGATATTAATAAATAATTGTGTGTGCATCAGATCTTCTGCCCTGAAATTCAACTGGAATTTAACTATCTTCCTTGGGTAAGGAAACTAAGCTACTTAATAAACAAAAGTTTGAATTTGTGTTTTAAACCTATCTCTGCCACTCATTAGTTATGTGATATGGACAATCATTTAACCTCTTTGGTCTTCCTGTTTTATTCATTTGTAAAATGGGAAGAAGCCAGTCAATAACTTTCGATCATTGTCATATGTCCCACCAATTACTCAAAGAGCATAAGAGGTCAGACAATTAAGTTAACAAACTCACCCTACAAGAAGACCTGGGTACCTCATTACTGAGTGTCACTAAGGTGACCTGTGAAGTAATCCGTATGCACCAATGCAGCCCCTAGCCCACCCTTCAAAGCGGTTTTTCTAAGAAGAGTTCTCAAACTTAATTGTCAGACCTCACACAATGACAGCTCTGATGGACATTCCAGAGAAAGAGTTCAAAAATGATAGAAACAGGGGTGACACCTGGGGCTCATGGAGTAGGGGGCCGGCCCCAAATACCGGAGGTGGTGGGTTCAAACTTGGCACCAGCCCAAAACTGCAAAAAAAGAGAGAGAAACAAAGACCCTACTCTTCCCCCAGATATTTGTAGGGTCATAAGAATTCAGTTGCCATTAAGTATCAATGGTAGCAAATTTTAAGAAAAAGCAAAATTTCAGTAGGTTCTTAAAAACATATTTTCCTAATATGGCCCAGACCCAAAATGAAATTAAAAGTGCACCAAGTCCTTTGAAAGTGCTCCAATTTTAGAATAAACAATTTTAGCAGGTTTCATATGTCTGTGACTCGCGATTATTTTGAGAACCTTTAAAGCAGGGTTTCTTCACAGCAGTGTTACTGCAAGGTATTCAGCAGCATCTCCAGCCTGCACCCACTAGGTGCCAGTTGCAACAACCAAAAATGTCTCAGATATTGTCAAACGTCCCCTGGGAATGGGGGAGGGGAGAAAATAGCTTTCAATGGAGAATTGCTACTTTGAAGCATAAGATGTTCGCAAGTGTTTTTTAACTAATGCAATATTTCAAAAGTACTGTCTGCCAACCAGCTGGATTAATTCAGTGAATCTAAGTATTTATTGAAGGCTAATGCCTCTATTTGACTTTACAGTACTTGGAAAGGGAATTATAATTTACTACAGATATGATACATACATGGCACATAGAATTTAGTGTGAATAATGTTTGGCTCACCCCAGAAGACATTAAACAACTTACACTCTTTCACTTTATTGAATTTTAAAGTTTCCATGTGTATTTCCAAAGGATATTTTGATCTTGGATTTGAAGGTGGTGAAAAATGGCCTGCTGGTGGGAAAAAGCAACAATATTCCAGTAGAGAACTATGAATTAATCATTTCTTAGTCATTCAATATATGTTTCATTATTGATAATAAAGTGTTTAGGAGTGACAGGCTGGCTACATTTTTAAGCATTAATCCTTCGGACAAGAACCCAGCAATACAAAATTCCAAACTGTATTTGTGTTAGTTTTGTCCACCTTTACCCTTTCCCTAAAGAATCAGAAAAAAAGTGAATTTAAGACTATACTTTATGTTACTTGTAATATACTCTTTGGCTGAAAAACAAATTCCCATTTAAATGTCTTGGATCAACCACAGACTAACTGTCAAAATACAATTGAACAGGCAGCCTAACATTAAAAAAAATTACTGCTAATTAATCATTCCTTTCAAACAGCATGTTTTTCCACATTTAAACTTACAAAAAAATTTTTCCACTTAACAACATAAACAATTGTGCATTATTTTAAAGTGTCATTAAACGTGGCAGGTGAGTTATAACAAAATATTCTAATCTCTTAAAACTGGATCAATATTTTAATTGTGATACTGTCTTGCCAGTTAAATTTACAGCGCCAGGAAATCTACACAACATTTCTGCAACAGCGTTTGTTCTCTGTGCTCAATGAAGAGGTTTCTCTGTTCTTTGTTACAAGGTACATAATGGCAGGGGAGGAATGCATAAAATAGAGCAATCTACCTTGGGGATTTATTAGGATAGTTAGGGCTTTAAAATTAGGACATTGAATTCATTGCATAATATGAAGATTGGACCATTAACTACGTAACAAAAGTACATTTATAGGTATGTGTATGGTATCATCTGAAAGTTAGAATACTAAATTGTTAAGCAAGTGTTTGAGAATGTAAATTTTTAATCCTGTAATTTCAAAAGACTAGAAGGCGTTTTAAAACTTCCTGGATTATTATCACATTATTTAAAGTTAAGTTGTATAAAGAGAAAGTAACCATCACTGGCGACCCTCAGCTTGCGGACGCAGGAAAGGGAAACCAAAGTCCAAATCCACACACACAATAGACTGGGAGCCTCATTGTATTTCGGTCTGTGACTCAGATACAGCCCAAATGTCTTGATCAAGGAATTCAGATAGATTCAATTGCTACATTCTTACAGTCCCTACGTGAAATTGTGTGGGAAAGCAAACAAAAACACGTCATTTTTTTTAATTTAAGATGATTGACTTAGGAAAAGTCAAAGAAAAGATAAAACAAGATTGGAATTCAGAGATTTAAAAGTATGACTTCTAAATCCTGCGTGTCTCTGGCAAACTCAAGATACAGTCCAGCGGGGATAACCAGAGTTGCTTGTGTCTCTCTACCCGGGAGAGGAAGGGAGAACAAGCCTCAGGTTGCACTCTGAGCTCTGGAAATTTCTGGCTGGGACCTCGCAACTCCCTGGGGCACTTTGCTTAAATCCAGAACTGAACAGTTAGCAACAGAATCGTGCGTGGGCATTGTTTTCTACGTAGTCATTTCTCCCATAAAATTTTGACTGGAGAAAGTCGAATAGACGTCTATGAATTCTCAGCAAGAACTGAGCGTTTGCCCAGGACCTCAGGTGGGCGCCACCTGCGCAGGCCAGAGGCCCGGGGCTGCCTCTGGGTCTAAGGCAAAAGGAAAACGAAGTGGTAGGGAGGCGTAAGGGGTTGCTATAAAACCCCCAAATTGGTAAAAGAAAATAAATCGACCTTTTTGTAAAATTAAGAGCAAGGCGGAAGACCATCTTTCCCCTGGCTAACCTCAGAGAAGAGCGCGTTAAGGGTGGGTAAGGGTCACCACCTTCTCCGCTGCAGGATCATTTCTAAGGAACCCCTGACGCTTCTCTCTGCAGGGTTGGGGGCTCGACTCACATATTTCTTCCTGTTTGTTTCTGCCCAGAGTACAAATAAGTGATTCCAGGGTGTCTGGTGCGGTTTATTTTCTTTGAGTTAATAAAATTAAAAGACCCTGATGATGGCGACAACAGACTCTCCTGCCAGTCCACCCGACCTCCCGGCACTTCTCGAGCCCTCCCGCCGGGGACACGGCTCCAAGTCTGCGGCAAAGAGCCCGCTCCTTTGTGGGGGCTCCGACGAGGCCAACGCAGACCCTTGGCCCCAACGGACTGCGGGCCTCGGACACGCCGAAGCCAAAGCGCCTTCTTACCTAATATTTGCAGTACTATTGTCCAAGAAATGGACCATACAATTCATATTCCCATTTTCTGGATGAGGCGCCTAGACTCATAAAATTAACCTGACCTGCACACAAAGACTAAGGGTAAGGCGCCCGCTCTCCCTGAACAGCCGCTTGCAAACTGTGCAGGGCGCTGGGAGTCGCGATCCGGGGCTCGCCTTCTCCCACCTGCCGCGCTGGGCGCTGCGCGCTGGGGCCGGTCCCCTGTGGACTAGCCGGCTGTAAGATCTCTGCGGACACACAGCCGCTCGGCTGGAGAAGGACCAGGTTGAAGCCGCGAGTCTGCGAGCAGGAGCCGACAGAGAACCACCCCGCGAGGAAAAATCCATCTCTGCAAACGGCATCAAAGCTTTCCCTCCCTCGCCAGAGGCTCTGGGAACGCTGCCTTCCCGGGGGCTTGGCTCCATCCCAGCCTGGCCCTCAAGGCCTGAGTTTTCTGCACCGCAGATTCTACTCTGCCTGACTGTTCTGGGTCCTTGTCTGCCTCGTTTCTCACAAAAATTTGTCCTTCGGGCTGATTCCCAAGTCGCTGCAAGCCAGAGAAGGTTTATGCTTTGCCATTATCTGCATTGCCCCCTTTATTTTGCCCCTGCCCTGACTCATTTCAAGAAAATGAGCTCTTAGAAAAGAAAGCCTCTCCGTTGAGGCGGCTGGCAATCTCAGAGAAATGATGTAAATGGTTGCAGGGCCTTTTTTCTTCCCCTCTGCTATTTTTTTCGAGTGAACTGTGAAGATCTGTGAAAATAATATCAGGGTTTTCCGTCAGAACGAGCTTTGCCCTGCACTCAGGCGTGGCGTGATCTGACCCGACACCTCCAACCATCTGTGCTATCTATCTGCCTTCTGACTTACCAGATCTGTACAAGCCGCATACAAATTGTACTCGATACTAAAGAAAAGACAGTCAGGCCCAGTGCAGTTCGGTGGTGAACACCTCCATCAGATTCCTTCTGGGGCTGAGCCTCCTAAAGACAGCTCCCGGGTGTTTCGGTTGAACACTCACTCCTTTATTATTTTCTTTAGAACCAAAAAAGTCTCTACCAAAGGCCCAGATGACGTGGAGGTTTCTTTGACCCAGGACTGGACTGTCAATTGGGAATTCATAGACGTTCCCAATTCAGTCTACTAGCCTGAAGTCAGAGCCACCCAGAAGGCCCTTCCTCTATCCAGGAGTGGTCAGTGGCGCATCAACTTTCTACGGACACCCTTCGCCCCCCTGCCCCAAATCGTGTGGACTGCCCTTCTGGATTTACTGTACTGAATTGTTTGGGGGCGAAAAAAGGCAAGGTTGGAGTTTCTGTCCCCAACTCAAGAGTTAAGTGTATGTCCTAACACAGACGGGCAAAATTAGCCTGCAAGAAGAACAGCAAACTGATATTTTAAGAAACATCTTGGAAATAAGCTTTTAAGTAGCTGTCCTGACCTACCAATGACTTCTCGCTCTAGATGTGGCCATGCTGCGCATTTGTTCAAGTCCATTAAGCTGTGGGGGTGGGGTGGGATAAAAAGCATCATCTTCATTTGGGGGAGAGGACCCTTCAGCACCCCCCACCTTTTCTTGACATGTTTGTGATCAGCATCCGTTGGATGTGCGTGTGTCCTTGCTCTTATTTAAAATTATTTTACTGGAATAGAGTCCAAACTGACCTCTACCGGTCTCCGATATCCGGTGAGCTGTCCCCTCCGCTTGGGGTTTGCTACCCACTCGGCAGCCTGGGCATTTGGAGCAGGGGAAGGGAAGGCGGGCAGACAGGAATACTTGGAAGAAATGAGAAGACGCGCTTCCGCCCCCCTGATCCCGTCAAGGTTTGCTGCTTCGCTACAACTAAACTAGGGAATTATCATCGGAGTATTTCGACTCGGCCCAGTCGTCTTTGTCCTCTGCAGACCTTCGACCTCCACTGAGAATACACACCGCGCCAAAGAGAATCTCTGGAGCCTCACTGCCTCTTTGGTGGGAAAAAAGAAGGAAGGGGTAGGGCTGGGCGGAGAAGGAGCGACACCCAGCCACTCGCGCGTCTTTCCCTCCGTCCTCGTCCACGGGGAAGCGGCGGGCGCTGTCGAGCGCGGGGAGGTGCTGAAATGGCCCGGGCGCGCTGGGCGCAGCCTTGATTGGCAGAGCCAGCCGGTGACTGACAGGGGGTCTCCATGGCGCCCGCGCCGCCAATCCGCCCACCCCAGTAGCTGCAGCCAAGTCCAGCCGACCCCTCGCCGCCCAGCTCGCATCTCTCCGGCTCGGCCCACTGGCTCCCGGCCGTCCCCACACCGCCGCCGCCGGGCTGGCCGTGCCTTCTCGCTGCCCCAAGTCGCCTCACCGAGAAGAGCCTGGCGCACCCGGCCCGGTTCGCGGGTCTCTGCTGCTTGTCCGGCTCCAGGCTCAGTGCCCCGGCCGTCGCCTCGATGTTCCAGCTGCCCATTTTGAATTTCAGCCCCCAGCAGGTGGCCGGGGTATGCGAAACCCTGGAAGAGAGCGGCGACGTGGAGCGCCTGGGTCGCTTCCTCTGGTCGCTGCCCGTGGCCCCCGCGGCCTGCGAAGCCCTCAACAAGAATGAGTCGGTGCTGCGCGCGCGAGCCATTGTGGCCTTCCACGGTGGCAACTACCGCGAGCTCTACCACATCCTGGAAAATCACAAGTTCACCAAGGAGTCGCACGCCAAGCTGCAGGCGCTATGGCTTGAAGCGCACTACCAGGAGGCTGAGAAGCTTCGCGGACGGCCCCTGGGACCGGTGGACAAGTACCGCGTCAGGAAGAAGTTCCCGCTGCCGCGCACCATTTGGGACGGCGAACAGAAAACACACTGCTTCAAGGAGCGCACCAGGCACTTGCTGCGCGAGTGGTACCTGCAGGATCCATACCCAAACCCCAGCAAAAAGCGCGAGCTCGCCCAGGCAACGGGACTGACCCCCACGCAGGTGGGCAACTGGTTCAAAAATCGCCGACAAAGGGACCGTGCGGCTGCAGCTAAGAACAGGTCGGTACCTTCAGGCCTCGGCGCTTTGCTGGCACGGGGTTGGTGGCGGGTGGAGGCACCCCTGGAGCCCTTACATAACAGTCCTGGTGACTCCAGTTCCGCAGGATTGGAGACCACAGTCTGTCTGGCGTTATGAGCACACCGCGTTCCCTCCTTAGCTCGCGGTTCCCCACCCTCACACTCTCTGGGCGCCGTAGGGTAGCTAAGGCAGCAGCTGGTCCGGGTCACCAAACCAAGGCTTAACTGGGGGTGGAGAAAGAAGCAAGAAATACGACTAAAATTCCAGAAACAATTAGGGACCGCAAGACATAAAGCCTGTTCTTGTCAGCCTGGGCCGAGGGTCCTTGTCTTACGCAAAGCCTGGCTTATTAGCGATGTATCAGTTTCGTGTTAATTATCATTTTCAAAGCCCAGGTTTATCCTCTTTAGTGTATTGAAAACACCGCTCAATGGACTTCCGTGTCGAAGAAGTGGAAAGTTGGAGTTTTCCTCTTCCCACAAGCGGACACCCTTGTGTCAGAACAGCACACTAGGCCGCCAGAGCGTGGATTGGAATTAGCTTTTAGGGTTAGAGCACAGCCTCATCCCCCCCAGGCCCAAATGCTCCATGTGACCCCCCAAGCAACCCTTTCTGCCTTTAGTTAGGGCTGAACCGGTCCCAGGAGCACAGACTCAGGTGTCAGCCCTCGACAGAGGCAGCACTGGGAAGGGGGGGTCCCAGGTCCTGATCTGTCCTTGTCACCTATGCCTCAGCTATTTCCTGACAATCCTGTAAATCTCCCAAAGTGGACAACTAGCTGGAAAGACCCTGTGAGTCCAGCATCTCAAAGCCGGGCAGGCGAGGAGCTGGTAAAGAGTGACTGAGAGCGGGGCACAGCTGCGGGGTCCCCAGAGAGGCGGCTGGGCACTCCAGCCCGACCTCCGTCTTCCTGGCTCTCACTGCCCAGTCGAGGAAGAGCCTCTGGCCGCGAGGCTGCAGGGACGGGAGGGAGTGGAAGCCTGGTGGCTGTGTTAGGCGCTGTGACCGGGTCTCCTTTCTTCTGGCAGACTTCAGCAGCAGGCCCTGTCGCAGGGGTCCGGGCGGGCGCTACGCGCAGAGGTCGAGGGCACACCGGAGGTGTTGGGAGTCGCCGCCAGCCCAGCCGCCAGTCTATCCAGCAAGGCGGCCACGTCGGCCATCTCCATCACGTCCAGCGACAGCGAGTGCGACATCTGAGCTGCCCACTCAGAAGGCTCAGTAACAGAATCTGGTGTAAAAAACGAGACGAACAAAATGAAAGAGGGAGAAAGGATGAGGGTGCAGCAAACCCAGCGCCAGCGAAGCCAGGTGACCTGGGACCCGCGGCCCAGCGGCGAGCCTGGCTCCCCTAGTGCCCTTTGGCGGAGACCGCACCGACCTGCGGCGAGGCCTGACCGGTCTGATTTTTCCCAAGGAAATTACTGCAAAGACGCCTTCAGAACCAGGACCGAACTACAAGCTGAGCGCCTGCCCTGAGTCTGTCTCTCCATGGGTATTTCACGGCAAAGGCACACTGTTATATATGTATAACTTTTGCTTTAAAGTTGTTTGTTTTTTTTTTTAACAAAACATATATGCTGTTTATTTACTTATTTAAGAGACTGCCACGGTAGGTTTCTCTGTAGCTAGGGGAACTTCCTGCTTTTAAACAGGCAGGCTGGCGCTGATGGGTTCTTTGTGGAGAAGCCAAACAATAAAACAACCTGGTGAGCAACCTTTCTTAATTAAGGGAGCTGCTCTCAGATTCCTTTAAAAAAAAAAAAAAAAAAAAGCATTCCCTTCTCTAGGAGGGAGCTTTGTGCAGATAGTCTCAGGAAAGTCTTCTATCTCTTTTGTTTTCTAGTGTTTCTGGGTATTATTTTTAAAAACAACAGGTGATAGCTCCTAACCACCTCCCATATCAAGTTATATGTATGCGTGTATACACCCACACACCTACAAACACGTTATGATGTATTTCAGCCTAGGAGTTGGCCCCACATCCCCAGTAGAGGCAATTATGGTTTTTATCAAAGTGTCAAAGGTTTTCAGGAACAATTTAGGAAGCTAAACTCTGGGACTCAAGTATTAATAGTAAATAGTATTTTATAAAAATGCAAAACTATCCTGGTACAGGCTCTGCAACTAGAAAGGCTTCCAGCTCCTTTGAGGCCCTTTCCCATACAAATAGCAGTGGGCACCCCTGATCATTTTTAAAGTGAACATATTCTGCATTTAGGATTGTGCTTTTATTAAAATAAGACAAAGATAAGAAAAGAGGATGTAAGTAGCCAGCATCTTCTTGCTGCAGAACCAGGTTTTAATCAAGCCAATGGTTTTCCAAGAGAGAGACTGAGATGGGGAGGGGGGGGAACGATGTAATCACATTACATATAAAACAAGGTTGCTGAGAAATGACAGGCGTTTTGAAAAACTGATCTCTTAAAAAAGAAAGAAAGAAAGAAAAATGATCTCTACATGAAACAGGAAACAAGTCATCAAGAGCCTCATTGTCCTCAGAATGGCCTTGATTAAAAATATAAAATACTCTTAGCATTTAGTTTTTCCTTGTTCACCAGCATGTGTGCACCTGTGCAGATGAGCACACACACCACCAAAACACCTACCACTCTTGCACTAAGAAAGCAAATGCTATCCAGAGAGCCTCTAGTTTTTCCCCTAGTAAAACAGATCGCATATTGTAAAATTTGTCATTGATCTTTACATCACTTGAGTCGGACTTCCCTTTCTACCTTCCCCACTCTAGTTTTTTTCCTTTTGCCTCACCGTCCTTGTAAGATGCTCTTCTGATCAGAAGCCTCCTCTTTCACCAGAAGTTCCAAAGAGCAAATCAAACAAAAATGAGTGAAGTCATGGAAAACAAAAAGCAGGCAAGTGGCAAGATAGACAGTGGAAGCCCAAGACAAGAATAAGGGTTTGACTTTTGATTTCTAAATCTTTTAAACAGATTTGGCTCAGTTGGGCTTTATAAATGGCTGTCATTGTGTACGGTGGCCCTTATCCAGAGAATTCTTGAAAATCAAAACTCTCTTGCACAAGAGCTGTAGATGGAAAGAGATCAAGCTTGTGTTCTCCCCCAAATCAAGCAAATGCCCTTCTGTGGGTCCTGAAAGACTAAGCTAGTAGAGCTTCTTTAGGACTCAATATCCTTTCCTAGAACCCCAGGTAGTTCTTAGAATGGCAAAAAACACAAGGCCCTGATTTCGGTGAGGCTCTGAGGCAATCAGATTGCAAAATTTAAGGAGGTCCTCAATCTCAAGATTATGCAAGTATGGCAAGTGGCACTGAGTACCTCCTTAAATTTTGCACTCTGGGTGCCTTTCAGGCCTCAGCCAGAATCTGCCAAAAAAGTATCTCAGGATTTCCAGTCTTGTTCCCCAGCAGCAAAGCCCTCCACCCCCCATTCTAGCTATGGAGCTATCCAGAACCAGTATTTGGAGAAGTTCATGGGCAAATTTTACCTTTAAATGTATACTACCAGGCCCAAGAGGGTTGAGAAAGACCTAATTAGTGGGATGATGTAAAGGAATTTGAGCATTCTAAAAATCCCAAACCAGTCAGTTCAACTAATGGCTAAAAGCAGAAGGAAATGTCAATCCTGCAATGTCAAGAAAACAGGGTAATACTGCTAGAAACTAAGGTTTCTCTTTACAAGATAATTTTTAAATGACACTTAATTGCTTAGACAAAAAGAGATCAAACATTGGTGGGGGATTTGTCTTCCTGCTTTTTCAAAAACCTTTAGATTACAGTTACCATTTACTTAAATTACTATGTTGCCTATGGCTTATTTTTAAAGTAGCTATTCTGTTTCAATAATCTGGAGTCTCGTTAATCTAATTTCAGTTTAGAATCTTAAGGGGGTGACACATTATAAGATTTTTAAAATGTTAATCTGAAACCAGGTGGCACCTAACTGCCTTTGTGAATAATCAATTCTTTAGCGACTACACGTTGGAAATGAGTCCCAATTTTCAAGGAGATTTATTTTATTGTAATCGGTTCAAATCTTCCCATGGACTTGTAAAGGTTTTCTTCTTAAGGTTTTTTTTTTTTCATGTCAGTTTCATTTTAGTTTAGAGAGAGTTAAAGGAAAAAAAAATTCAGGCAGTAGCAAGGCTGCCGGTTTCTGAATTTGGGGACTCTTCGTACGACGCGTTTCCTGTCTTTCTCTTGCAGGCGTTCTTCTGTCACAGTTTCCCAAAAAGCAGCTCCTCCAGCAGAGTGGAAACAAGTGTTTTTACATTTCAGTGGACCTAACCAATGTGAGGATTTTACCCCAGGCCCCCGCTTCGTTTATTCTAACATCTTATAAATAGTGCATTTCAGCCACATTTCTCTTCCACGCACAAGGCGAAGGCCGGCTCCCCTGGCCTGCTCCTCCAAGACCCAGTCGGCCTTCACCCTTCGCTCCCCCTTCCCCTCCACCAGTTTGTTTATAAAAATCCGGCAGGGAGGGGACGAGTGGCTGGGCTAGGGGAGGCCTTGCTCTTTGTTTACATTAAACAAATGACAGGCAAAGAGCTCAAGCAAAGTCTTCCTTGACCTCCTTCTCTCCCCCCAATTTTAACAAAAAGGAAAAACAATATTGTATCCAAAGAGAATGTAAATGGGGCGGGCGGAGAAAAGCAGCAGCGTTCCTCCCCATTCAGGCGGGACGCGGGAGCGCGGACGGTTTCCGCTCCCACTGCGAGGCGGGGCGGGCGGTGAATGGGGGTGAATGGGGGTGAAGGGGGTCCGCGGAGCGGCCCGCGGGGCTGTCAGGCGGCTCGGCGTAATCAGGGCTAATGACGGCGGCCGGGCGCTCGGCGGGACAAAGCGCGGGGCCGCGGGGTTGTCAGCCTGAATGGCTAATGGCTTTGCCTGTGAGCGGCGAGGGGCGGTGTCGGGAGGGGCGGCGGCCAGCGGAGAAGGGGTCATTGTCCGCGCTGTGTCCCCGCGCCGCGCGGCCGCCGGGGAGGCCTGCTGGGAAACGGCGGCGCGTGTGGGTCCCCTGGGGCGGCCCTGAACTTTGCCCCCGCACCCGGGAAGGCGAGGCCCTGCTCGCGCCCCCTTTGCCGTCCAGCCCCGGCGCGCTCGCGGACGTGCGGGCCTCGAGCACTGCTGCTGAGGGACTGCCTGACCCGGTGCACGCAGGAGGGGACCGGGCTGCGACAGCAAACCTGGGAGGGAGCGGGAACTCGCCGCCGCGCCCTCGCGCTCGGTCTGGGCCTGCGCGAGAGGCCGCGGCGCGTCCGGCCTGGCCAGCCCGCGCCACCGCGGTGGGCGCCGCCGAGCCGGTCACCGAGCAGGCCCGGGACAGCAGGGAGGTTCCGGAACCACGGAAGGGGGTTGCGGCGCCGAGGCCTCCAGGCGGCTTTGTGAGCCCGGCGGGTCCGGGGCGGCCGTCGGGGCGCACGGAGGGGCCGGCGCTGCGGGGACCAGACGTGCGGACCACACAGTGGGCCCCTCCTTTCGGAAACCTCGAGGCCGCCGATTACGGCCTTACAGGTCTCGCGGTCTAGGCCTGCCTGGTGGCCGTCGTTGCCAGGATGTCTATTCCCAGGGTCTCTCCCTACGCAAGGGAACGCCCTGGTTCTCTTCCCCTTCTCGCCTCCTCGGCCGGAGACCCAGCGGGAAGAGGCGATCCGGCGCTGCGCAGGCGGTTTCACAGCCGTGCTCCTCTAACGCTGCTTCCGCCGACCCCCAACCCGCCAGGTTTTCTTAAAGCAGCGGCCCCCACGCCGGGAAAGCTGCCACTGCCCCACGGGCAGACCTGTGTCTGCGCTTGTGACACCTGGTTCGTTTGTGTGTCTCTGTTTGACCCCCCCCCCCCCCGCCCTTTAAGGGCAAGGACCCACACTCTCCCGTCCCTGTATTCCCAGCGCCTCGCCTAACTAGTAGGTGCTCAATAAATATTTTAAAACCAAGTCCTGATGAGTCCTCATCGAAAGCTGTGTGCTCTACATTCGTGTAGAACTTCTTCCAGCTCTGAACCCAATTTGAACTGCAAAATGACTTTTTTTGGCTGGGACTTTTATTCACCGAAACCCTCCCAGCTCGGCGTGGGCTCTTATTTCTATGTCGGGTTCTCCGGGTGAGGGAGCGCTTTCCCTCTGGGCATATTTGCTTTTCAGAATCCTGAGGCTTTGGGTTCACACCACACAGCTCCCAAACAGCAACCTAAGAGTCATCCCTTAGGTTTCGAAAATTTTGATACACTCCCTGAGCCCTAAAAAATAGAATTCCGAATGTTTTTGACTGCTGTAGAATGATAGAGGTTTCCACTTTCGAGATATGCTATGATTTGAATGTTTGTGTCCCTCCAAAATTCATGTTAGAACTTAATCTCCAAGGCAACAGGATTGAGAAGTGGGGTTTTCACGAAGTGATTCACTACCCTCCAGGGATGTGACTGGTACCTTCATAGGAGGGCCGGGGAGTCCTTATTCTCTTTGTGTCCCGCCTGTGAGGAAAGAAAACAGCATCCCGAAGAAGGGGGAGCAGCCCTTACCAGACACGCCACCTGCTGGATCCCTGAGCCTGGACTTCCTCGCCTCCAGAACTGTGGGAAGCAAAATTCTACTTTTTATAAATTACCCAGTCTAAGGAATTTCTGGTACAGCATCAGGAAAGGACTAAGATAATAACCCTTTCTGTATCTATCCCTCTCTCCCCACAACTCCCACTTTTCCCCTTTTTACTTTAGTCTTGACCTACAAATAGAAAAGTACTCAAAAAGAATCACAAACTCAGACAATTTGAACAATTTTAAGACAATGGACTGGTTTCCCATCCCCATACTCAGGCTAACCTACAGGGGAAAAAAAAATCCAGTGTTTTCGTTAAAATCTTAAGTCAGAAGAGCTCTGTAAAAATCTAGATAACAAACTCATCTCAATTTTAAAATATAATGGGCAGAAGCCCATTATAATATGTAAGTAATGTATATAATTTTGAATTTCTCATAAAATGCATATAACTCTTTCTCCTAAAAGCTCATTCTAGTCTGACACTGTCAGTTACAGTTACACCCCAGAATACTGGATTACTATTTGTTTTTCTCTGTGAAGAGATTAGTCTTAAATTTTTAACATAAAATCAATCACCTAAGTTCAGGTGGTGAACAATAATTTGGTAATTAACAGTCTGTTTGGTGATAACCTATATTATGCATTTCAAACATTTTCAGATATTTAAGATTCCTGTAAATGAAAGATTTGTTCATTTTAATTAAGCACTACCTAAAGCTCATGTTTTATTGCATTGGATATATTCCTGATTTTCTATAAATTCCTGGTAAATAATGTATTTAAACTGCAGACTTATGCATACATATATAACTTATCTAAAAAATTATTTTTGCAGATAATTGTGACAATACGAACTGGATCCATCAATTTAAAATAGTTGATCAAAAAGGAAAAAGAAAACTATACTGTAAGCAGCCTATACCAATGGCTTGGCATCTGAGGAGGTGGGATCACATAACCTGGCTTGAAATAAATACCTAAGTAATGTGAATTTGGGCAAGTCAGTCAACTCTCTGAGCCTTAGTTTTTACTTCTTCCAAACGGTGTTGGTACTAGGCTGGACATGGTGGCTCAGGCCTCTAATCCCAGCACTTTGGGAGGCCAAGGTGGGTGGATTGCCTGAGCTCACAGGTTTGAGACCAGCCTGAGCCAGAGTGAGACCTCGTCTCTAAAAATAGCCCAGCGTTGTGGCAGGCGCCTGCAGTCCTAGGTACTTGGGAGGCTGAGACAAGAGAATCGCTTCAGTCCAGGAGTTAGAGGTTGCTGTGAACTGTGACGCCAGGGCACTGGCGCTGTGGGGGACAAAGTGAGACTCTGTCTCAAAAATAAATAAATAAATAAATAAAAATAAAATGGAGTTGGTAATATTTAGGAATATAGTGACTGTTACTGGGGTAATACGGATAAAACACCAGCACAGACCCACACAAATAATTAACAGGGGTTCAGTGAGTAGAACTTCCCTTTTCCCATTTTTCCTGGTTAAATGCCAAGGCCGAGAAATAAGCTGTATGATTCTCCTTAAAAATTGTTTTTAATTAAGGTCCTCTATATATTTGGAATATTCTTGAATTCAAACACTAAATGTTGTCCTTGGTATCAAAAGCAGCTTCTGCTCAAACCACCCCCAGTAAAGAAGACCCAGAGTGAGTTGGTTTTCCACTAGTGCCAATGGATGGGCTTGTCCCAAAGTGACGTCATTCTTTCCTTGGCTGTTTACTCTGCCCTGGCCGCTTGTCATCTACACGTAGCTTTTCAAAGGGAGCTTGGACCATCCTGTGAGTCAGCGTAACCGCCAATATAAAGGACAATCATTGAAAGGGTAAGAGCCTTTGGAGGAAAAACGCAAAACTCATTTCTTTGAGTAAAAGCAGTGTTCCCACTTTGCTTATGTGTGTGGCTCTTTATGGCTAATGTTAAAATTATTTCATTAGCACAGCACAATTTCACTTCCTCACAAGAACCCTATGAGGTGAGGTGGTTCCCAGCTTCCAGATAAGGAGATGGGCTCATGCTGCTTGGTCACAGTCACAGGATCAGGAAAGAATCCAGACTTTGTAGGCCTGGAAGCTTATGTTATTTGGAGAGGGAGGGTAATATTTATGATTAAAGATACAAAATTGGTATGAGAAAAGAACTTACAACAATTATAAATTTTGTTAAGACTAGAAAATATGACAAACCTCAAAATCCAGACAAATAGAATCATATTGTTAACTGTCTTATGTGTCTCTAGAATACTTTTCTCTCTATTTTTTCTGTAAGCTCCTTGATTCCTTCTTTATATGACAATTTTAATGTCCTTCAAATAGAAAGATAATTTGATCTTTCTTCTAGCATGTGCTGATTTAAATATTTTTTATTGTTGATAGTTTTAAAACATTTCTCTTGGCTTCATAACTCATTACTGGTAATACCATATATTATTTTTAGGATTACTATCAAATTTAGAAAAGCCTTAGGGAAGTTTCTTGCATATATGGGCAGCAACATTTTAGGATACTTCTAAGTTTCCTTGAACAATGACCCTTGAATATTGACCCTTTCCTTGAACAATGCTCTTAAATAATCATTGTATTGGCAACACTCATTAACCTATTTTTGTTGTTGTTGTTTGGGATTCATTGAAGGTACAAAGAATTAGGTTACACTGATTGCATTTGTTAGGTTAAATTCCCTCTTATAGTTGTATTCCGCCCCCAAAAAGGTGTGCCATATACCGTGGTGCCCCAACCTCATTAACCCATTTGTGATTAAGGGTCTTAAACATACATTTTGTGACAATAAATGAGCACAGTAGGAATATTCCTGCATGACAGCCCTTCCCCTGGAGGAGCTAGCAACTATATGAAGAAGTGACAGCAAACCCTGAGAGTATGTAACACTGAACTAAACTAATTATCTCCAAACTCAACTTCCCTTTATCTACCAGATCTCTGAAATGACTATGGTTTACTCCAGTGCAGCTTAGCACAAGGGGTATGAGCAGAAAGAAAATAGGAGAGGAAAGAGACAGTGGTCTCTTGTAATTAAATTACCTTATTTTACAAATTTCAGAAAAATGCATGATGTTGTGAACATATTGCTAGGAAGCCATCCAGGGCCTTAGAAGAAGCCTGTGCAAGTGAAGGATCCTAAAGTGTAACATTTACTTCAAAGTGATTCTGCCTCTGACCCAGCCCAGTGAGTTTGTTGAGAACAAGTTTTCTGACTGTTGATTAAACTTGTCTATTACCTGAGATATAATGTATTTCTCCAGAAAGTTTTGACAAGATTACACAGAAAGCTGTTTTTAAAAATGACTTACTGATGGAGGAGGAGATGTAAGACCGTAAATGGAGAGCTGGCCCTGGGTAGAACCGAGAGGGAGACAGGTCACAGCTTTAAACCTGGTTACCTTTCCTTTTGAGGGTCCTTCATCTTGCCTCCTTAAAGGTGCCCCATCCCAAGCTGTCAAAAGCCCTTCAGTGTTCTTCAGTGATTTATCAAAATCTATTCTCAGTTGCCACAAAAATCAGATAAACCAATTCACCAATAAACATACAAATAGAACTGCTAAAACATTAACGAATTATCTACAGAAGGGGCCCGGGACAATACTTCCTAACTGGTGGGAGATAATCCTATAATTCAATAACCCCAATTCAGACATTACCAGTAGGCTAGTAGAAAATTATTTTGGGTTGGAAAAGAGCCAGCTCCCCTACAAACCATTCCACTGAAGTAGATGACTGCTTTTTGGGTCAGATATCAACCAATAGTAAGGATAAAGTAAAAACCATTTCAGACCCCTCAAGGTGCAACTTCTCTATCTTTTTCTTCACTACCAAACTTCGTGAGAAACTAGCTTACATACTTTCCTTTACTTCTCTATATATTCATTCTTTAATGTTGTACAATCTGGATTTTACTTAGGTCTGACAATTAAGTTCACAAACTCATCCTAGAAAAAGTGCTACATACCTCATTGCTGAATATTGCTTTCAAAGTACTCCCCTTGGGAGTAAGCACCAATGCAGCCCCTAGACTACCCTTCAAAGCAATTTTGGAACTCTTTCTGGAATGGCCATCAAAGCTGTCATCATATTGCCCTTCATGTCCTGAATGTCATCAAAACGTCTTCTTTCCAATATTTCCTTAATCTTCAGGTAAAAGAAAAACGTTTTTGAAGGCCAGGTCAGGTAAGTAGTAAAATCTCCCTCATAGACAGTGCCAAGTGAGTTGGTGCATTGTCATGATGCAAGAGCCATGAGTTGTTGGCCAAGATTTTCATTTAAGATTTTCCTCATTTTTTTTTAAATCAATATTTACTTGGTCCACTATGCTTCTCAGTCAACCAATGATTTTGATACATAATTTGACAGATTTTTGCAATGTTTCCATCAGTTCTTCTTGTTACTGGGTGCACTGACCTCTCTTCATCATTGACACTTTCTCTCCCCTAAGAAAAATGTTTAATCCATTTGTACACTACTGTTTTCTTCACAGCATTATGTCTATAAACTTGGATGAATATATCTCTGAACCACTTCCATTCTTGCCAAGTTTAACAAGAAAATTGTGAATGTTTGTTTGCTCTAGCTCAAGCTCCAGCATTCTCACAACAGCAAACAGAAACATGCAACAATAGTGAACATCATTCAGCAAGACAGCACCATGCATCAATAGCAACGTAACTGCAAGACACTGATACTCCAAGGTTATGAAACCTTACCAAGTTGTTTGTACACTGCTGCCAACATAAGCACACAGTGGCAAGTTCACAAACCTAATTGTCAGACCTCATACATCCTTACATTGAAATGGTTGCCTGAAAGGTCACTGTCCTTGGCCCTCAAACCACTCAATACATTGCTTTCCAAACGTAAAGAGGATCCTTTCCTTGTAAATGGGGCCAAGATAAGGTTGAGGCAAGCAAGGTGACTGAGGTATAAAATTTAAGAAGACACTTATTCTGAAGATCCTCTAAATCCCGGGGTGGCATATGAGAATAAGTAACTCTTTCAATTTTACACTTAGATGCCTCCCTTGCCTCACTCTAGTCCCCACCTCCTTCTAAAACGTAAGTGCACTTCTCTTCATATTCAGAGCATGGCCTGCAATTTGCTGCCTTCAAGCCTTTGCTCATGATGCAGGTGTAAATGCACCCCCATGCTCTGTGACTGACCTGCAACCCTTCCCACCTTCTTCCACCACAGGTGCCTTAAGGAACTGCTCCTCCCCAACTCAAATGTGTTTCTGGTTGAGGTTACCAAACACAATACCTCCCACTCAACCCCCATCCTACAGGGAGGTATAACTACCAAGTTGGGCCTATCCTTTCCCAAAATCTCTAAATTGGAAGGAAAGGAGCAGTTTGTCTGTACTCTTGGATTGAAAGCAGTAAGAATATGTTGCCATAGGCGTATCACCTCTTACAGAAGGAGCCTCAAGGGGAAGTAGGATGGAAAAAGAAGAGGTGGAAAAGGCTAACGCTGATAAAAATCTTGTATGCTATTGACTCAAAGTCAGCTGTAGTCTTATCTTACTGGTATTTTGGTTATAGGAATTAACATCATACCTCTAAATTGTTTAAGCTATAATTTTCTGTCACTTGCAAACAGGAGTGCTGAGACATAATATAGAATGTCGTTTCTTTTCCCTCACTCCCACTCCACAGGTATGTAGAGCCAACTTACATGGCTCATCTCTAAGGCCATTTTCCTCCCAGACCCTTCTTGATCCATGGAATTTAATCTCTGCCTTCTCTGAACTGCTGTGACATCTCTCACAGTATTTAGGTTCATACATTGTATCTCTCACTAAACTAGATTCATCAAGGACAAGATCCACAATCTTTGTAATTCTCCAAGAATCAAGTGTAGAATCTGCTATAGCAGAAAATCAGTAGGTCTTTTCTGAATTAATGAACTAAATGAATGAATGAATGAACATAACTAAAGGATAGTCAGAATCTTTCCATCTTTCAGGAAATTTTAGCCTGAATTAGCTAAAGTTGTTCATAAAATGTTTTCCTAGTTGGGCATAGTGGCGCACGCCTGTAGTAGGAGGCTGAGGCAAGAGGATTGCTCAGTCCCAAGAGTTTGAGACTGCTATGAGCTATGATGCCACAGCACTCTACACAGAGCAATAAAGAAATAAGCTAATTAATTAATTAAAATTAATAAAATAAATGTTTTCCCAAAGGAAAAATAAAAGAAGCAATAACCCACTGATTGCTATAGAAAGACAGTGAATATAGAAGGGTGCCATATTTTTTTTAAAGGTGGTGAATTAAGACTTCATATTTATATTTACTCAGATCTGAATAAATAAACTCTTGAAAGACACACAAGAAATAGTGGTTTCAAGATTGGGGGGAGCAACTGAACAGATGGGGAACAGGAGGGAGAAGGAAACTTGTATATTTTTAATTTATTTAGTCATGTGAATCAATGCACATTCAAAAGTTAAAGCTAAATGAATAGTTCCACAAAACTGAGGAGGAGGGAATCCTCCCGAAGTCGTTCTACCAAGCTAATATCACCCTGATAGCAAAGCCAGACAAGGATACAACAAAAAAAGAAAACCACGCATCAATATCCCTGATGAACACAGATGGATAATACTCACCAGAATATTTGCAAACAAAATCTAACAGTACATCAAAAAGGTAATACACCATGATCAAGGGGGATTTATACCAAGGATGCAAGGAATATGTAAACCAATACATGTGGATCATCACATAAACAGAATTAAGGGCAAAAATCATCCGATCATCACAATATGCAGAAAAGGCATTTGATAAAATTCTACATCCTCTCATGATAAAACCCTTAACAAACCAGACATACAAGGAACATATTTCAAAATAATAAACGCCGTATATGACAAACACACAGCCAACATAACACTGAATAGAGAAAAGTTGAAAGCAACCCCCCTTAGAACTGGAACAAGACAAAGATGCCCATTTTCTCACTCACTCAACATAATGTTGGGAGTCCCAGCCAGAGCAATTAAATAAGAGAAAGAAATAAAAAGGCATCCAAATAGGAAAAGAGAAAGTCAGACTATCTCTGTTGGTGATATGATTTTATACCTAGAAAACCCTAACAATTCCTCCAACTTTTTGGATACAAAATTAATCAGTCGCATTTCTTTATACCAATAACAACAAGCTGAGAACCAAATCAAGAAGACAATCTCATTTACTATAGCTACCAAAAAAAAAATCTAAGAATATATTTAACAGAATAGAGAATCCCGAAATAATGCCACGTATGTATAACTAACTGATTTTTGACAAAGCCAACAAAAATACAAGCTGAGGAAAGGATGTTCTTTTCAATAAATGGTGTTAGGAAAATTGGATTGCCATATGCCTCAAAATGAAACTAGACCCATGTGTCTTACCATATACAAAGATCAATGCAAGATAGATTAAAGAATTAAATGTAATATCTGAAACTTTTAAAATACCAGAAGAAAACCTTGAGAAAACCTGGACATTAGTTGAAGCAAACAACTCATGACTAAGACCTCAAAAGAAAAAGCAACAGAAACAAAAAACAAATGAGATGTGTTGAAACTAAAAAGGTTTTGCACAGGAAAAGAAATAATCAACAGAGTGAAAATAAAACGTACAGAATTGGAGAAAATATTAACAATGTATCTGACAGGGGACTGATATCCAAAATTTACAAATAAGTAAAACAACAACAACCAAAAAAACCAGACACTCCCATTAGAAAGAAGGCAAAGAGGGCGGTGCCTGTGGCTCATGGAGTAGGGCACTGGCCCCATATGCCGAAAGTGACGGGTTCAAACCCGGCCTCAGCCGAACCGCGAAACAGAAAAATAGATGGGCGTTGTGGCCGGTGCCTGTAGTCCCAGTTACTCGGGAGGCTGAGGCAGGAGAATCGCCTAAGCCCAGGAGTTGGAGGTTGCTGTGAGCTGTGTGATGCCACGGCACTCTACCAAGGGTAACAAAGTGAGACTCTGTCTCTACAAAAAAAAAAAAGAAAGAAAGAAAAAAGAAGGCAAAGAATGTAAATAGACATTTTTCTTTAAAATAAACTATACAATGTAAATAGACATTTTTTTTAAAATGAGCTATACAAATGGCCAAAACGCAAAGGAAAACATGTTTGATATCTGGGTGGTGCCTGTGACTCAAAGGAGTAGGGCGCCAGCTCCATATGCTGGAGGTGGTGGGTTCAAACCCAGCCCTAGCCAAAAACTGCAAAAGAAGAGAGAAAAAAAAAAGAAAACATGTTTGATATCACTAATCAACAGAGAAATACAAATTAAAACCACAATTAGATATCATCTCATGCCAGTCAGAATGGCTATTATTAAAAAGTCAAAAAATAAGAGATGTTGATGAGGATGCAGAGAAAAGGGAATTCATAAGCTATTCGTGGGAATGTATATTAGTACAGTCTCTGTGGAAAATAGTTTGGAGATTTCTCAAAGAATTAAAAATAAAACTACCATTCAATCCAGCACTCTCACTATGATATCTACCCTAAAGGAAAATAAATTTTTATATCAGAAAGATCCCTGCCCCTGTATATCTTTCAGAGCACTATTCCCAGTAGCAAAGACAGTCACCTAAGTGTCAGCAACCGATGAATGGATAAAGAAAATGTGGTACACACACAATGGAATACCATTCACGCATAAAAAAAGAATGAAATTGGGTCTTTTACAGCAAATGGGTGGAAGTTAAAGCCATCAAAATGAAACAACTTAGAAAGTCCAATACCAGATGTTCTCACAAGTGGGAGTTAAAGAATGTGTACACATGAACATAGAGTGTGAAATAATAGACATGAGAAACTCAGAAGGGTGTGAAGAATGAGCACGTACTTAATAAGTGCAGGTTAACCCATTATTTGGGTTACTCGAAACGCCCAGACTTCACCAATATCCATGTTACATGAACACTTGGAGAGCTTAAATGTCTACAAATTTTTTAAAATGAAAATACTCTTTCCCCCTAATAGTTTTAGAAAATTACCCCAAGGAAATAGTCATTAATGTCTACAAAGGTTTATAATCATGGTACTATTATTTCATAATAAAACATTAAAAATAAAAAAAATGAAATGAATAAAATAGTAACTAAATAAAGTGGGGTTTGTTAGGGGGGGAGAGTAGAGATTATTTACCTACAAGAGGAAAGGAAAAACTTAGTTTCCTAATGCAATTTGCATGCAGTGATAGCACCACTGTCTGGTTTTAAATATTCTACGACTGAAATAACTTAAAAAGAGATGAATAAATGTAAGGCACCGTGAACCTCTCAATAGATGCAGAAAAAGCATTTGATAAAAGTCAGCATCCTTTTCAGATAAGAGCACTTAAGAAAATAGGGACATTTCTTAAACTGATGGAAGCAATCTATGACAAACCTATAGCCACTATCATAACAAATGGAATAAAACTGAAAACATTTCTCTTAGAACTGGAATAGTCAAGGATGTCCACTATTGCCACTAGTATTCAACATACTGCTGAAGGCCTAGCCAATCCAATTAGGCAAAAAAAGTATATCAAGAGTATCTCAATGGGGACAGAGGAGGTCAAATCTTCACTCTTTGTTGATGATATGATCTTTTGCTTAGACAATCCCAGACTCAACCACAAGAGTCCTGGAAGTGATTAAGAAATATAGTAACATTTCAGGATATAAAATCAAATGTTCACAAATCAATAGCCTTCATATACACCAACAATAATCAAGGTGAGAATAAAATCAAAGTCACAATTACCCTTCAGAGTAGCTTCGAAGAAAATGAAATCCCTTGGAATATCCTTAACAAAAGATGTGAAGTATCTCTACAGAGAGAACCATGAAACCCTGAGAAAAGAAAAAGAAGAAGATGTTAACACATGGAAGAACATACCATGCTCATGGCTGGGAAGAATCAATGTTGTTAAACTGTCTATACTACTTCAAGTGATCTATATATTTAATACAATTCCCATTGAAACACCAACATCATACTTTGAAGAACTTAAAAAAATTCTTTATTTTGTATGGAACCAGAAAAAAATATAGCCAACACAATTGTACAAAATAAAAACAATTCTGGAGGCATTATTTACCAGATTTCAGGTTATACTATAAGTCTATAGTGAGCAAACAGTATGGTATTGGCATAAAAATAGAGACATAGATCTATGGAACAGAACCAAGAACCTTGAGATGAAACCAACCTCATCCCACCATCTGCT
The DNA here is from genome assembly GCA_963573935.1 of Arctocebus calabarensis. Taxonomy (NCBI): domain Eukaryota; kingdom Metazoa; phylum Chordata; class Mammalia; order Primates; family Lorisidae; genus Arctocebus; species Arctocebus calabarensis. The sequence continues at coordinate 24,867 of CAUYON010056171.1, forward strand.
CTTGAATAAACCAAATAAGAAAAGAATCCTAATTTAATAAATGGTGCTGGGAGAACTGGTTAGCCACATATAGAAGACTGAATTTGAACCCACGCCTCTCACCACTTATAAATATTAACTCATACTGAGTAAAAGATTTAAATCTAAGACATAAAACATTAAAAACTCCAGAAGAAAATGTAGAAAGAACTCTTAACAATATTGACTTTGGGAAAGAATTCATGAAGATCTCACTTGGCAACTGCAGCAACAAGAATAAATAAATAATAGTGCTGGATCAAGTTGGAAAGCATCTTCACAGCTGAGGACACTCAACAAAGCAAATAGACAACCTTCAGAAAGGAAGAAGATATTCATATGTTGTGAATCTGAGAAAGGGGCTAATAATCAGAATCTACAAAGAAGTCAAGAAAAGAGCAAACAACCCCATTCATCGCTGGACAAGAGACATGAACAAGACCTTTTCCCAAGAAGATAGATGAGTGGCCATCAAACACATGAAAAAATGCCCATTGTCACTAATCATTAGAGAAATGCAAACCAAAATCACTTTGAATGCTACTGTGAGAATAGTCTACATCACAAAGTCCCAAAGCTGCAGATGCTGAGAGAGGGGATGCTTATGAATTATTGGTTTGCAAACTAGTACAACCTTTTTGGAAAGAAGTATGGAGAAGCCTCAAAGAACTAAAAATAGATCTTTCATTTGATCCCACAATCCATTACTAGGTATCTATGCAGGAAAAAAAAATCCTTCTACTGCAAGGACATTTACATTAAAATGTTTATAGCAGCTCAATTCAAATCACAAAGATAGGGAAACAACCCAAGGGCCCTTCAACCCATGAATGGATTAATAAACTGTGGTATGCTGTTGGTGGGCCTGCGAACTAATACAGCCTCTTTGGAAAGAAGTATGGAGAATCCTTAAGAACTCAAATTAGACCTTCCATTTGATCCTGCAATCCCATCAGGAGGCATTTACCCAGAAGGAAAAAAAAATCATTTTATTATAAAAACATTTGCACTAGATTGTTTATCACAGCTCAATTTATAACTGCCAAATGTGGAAACAGCCTAAATGCCTATCAACCCAGGAATGGATTGACAAACTGTGGTATATGGAATAGAAACCATGGAATACTATTCAGCCATAAAAAAGATAGAGACTTTACATCTTTTGTTTTAACCTGGATGGAGGTGGAACACATTCTTCTTAATAAAGTATCACAAGAATGGAAAAGCAAATATTCAATGTACTCAATATTAATATGAAGTCAGTAGACAATCTAATCATGTCCACATAGAAGAAAAAATAAATTCACTTCAAGCTGGGGGTAGGAACAAGAGAAGGCAGGGGAGGAGGGAAAGGAATTGTTTTGCTCCCACCTAAAGGGCACAAGGAAAGTATTGGCACACCTTTTGGCTGTGGGACACAACTACAAAAGGGGCTCTACCTAACAAGCACAAACATTATAACCTAGCTATTTGTACCCTCACATTAATCTGAAATTTTAAAAAAGAAAAAATAAATAAATAAAGTGAACTATTATATGTATATACTATGGAATACTATTCAGCCATTAAAAAGATGGAGACTTTGTTATCTTTTGTATTTACCTGAAAGAATTGGAGCACATTCTCCTAAATACCTCAAGAATGGAAAAGCAGGTGTCCCATGTACTCAATGCTAAATTGAAACTAGTAGATTAATAACTACAGGCCCACATGAGAGAAAAACACAAATTCAAGAAGGGGAGGAAGGGGCTTCGGTAAGTTCCCACCTTACAGGTACAATGTAGGGGTGTATGGCACACCTACTGGTTGAAGGACTCAGGTACAACTCAGACTTTACCTTAAGGAAGAAAACAGTGTAACCTAATCATATGCACCCTCTTATTAAAATAAAATTAAAAAATAATAAAGGATAATAGAGAATTCAGAATTCTTCATATTTTTAATTTACTAATTAGTGTTTTTTGCTTAAAAAGTATGTCCTTCTCGGGCGGCGCCTGTGGCTCA